>OX465101.1:39510041-39568401 GCA_949987565.1 Luidia sarsii
CTATCTCTCTGTCTCTATCTCACTCCCACTCTCTCTCCCCATCTCTCTCTCTTTCTCTCCCACTCTGTATCTCTCTTTCTTTCCGTTTCTCCCTCTCTCCCCCCTCCCTCTCTCTCGCCCTCCCTCTCCCCTCTCTCTTAATCTCTATCTCCTCTATCTCTCTCTCTTTAGTCTCTCTCCCCCCCTCTCTCCCCCCTCCCCCCCCCTCTCTCTCTCTCTCTCTCTTTTCTCTCTCTCTCTCCACCCTCTCTCTTTCTCTCTCTCCACCTCTCTCTCTCTCTCTCTCCCCCCTCTCTCTCTCTCTCTCTCTCTCTCTCTCTCTCTCTCTCCTCTCCCTCTCTCTCTCTCTCTCTCTCTCCTCTCTCTCTCATCTCTCTCTCTCATCATCTCTCTCTCTCTCATCTCCCCCCTCTCTCTCTCCCTCTCTTTCGATTTGTGTATTTGATGGCGTTTATTTAGTCAGAATGTGGCAGGGTATCTAAACGTTTTCAAGAAATCCCCAAACGATTAAAATTAACGAGGGAAATTAAACACGTAGACCTACGCGCAGTTCCGTGATACGCAAATCATTCTCTTGGTCGGGAAAGTTTGTCTTTTGCCTGAAAGCTGACCGTGTGAACACTACAGATAATTTTCACACAGTCAGGAATTTGTTACAAGTTGACAACATTGTGACAGCTTCATGTGTCCTCCAAGCGCCTTGAGACAAGGCTAACCCAGTATAGCCTAGGGTTCGTATCCTGACGTTAAGTTGTCACAACATAGAGCAAGGATGGTCACAGGCGGTACTGAATGGTCAACATTCTCCAACCTACGAACCGCTGTCACTTATGAAGTTATCACAACAAACAATTTGGTGAAGCGCAAGACCCCTGCAGGCTTTAACTGGTCTTCCAAGTGTAAAGGGTGAGGCACCCCGCTGTAGTGATACAAGGTGTGTTGGTAGAATGGGAGGGATGGAGGCAAGGCTGACCGTATGCAACCGCGTCTGCTAAGGCGTGGCCAGTTTGTCGCCCGTAATTGGGATCCTGCCTGAGTTTGTTTACAAGGATGGGAACCGGCTGATGTCTCGGCAGATAGCTACGTGGCGTCACGAGGACTATTTGTCTTCAACATTCCGACCAAAAGGGCAAAGTTTTACCCAAAATATTGAGATTTATTACTGATGACTAGAAATATTATACATTTTATACGTAAATATACACAGTTCGGGGGCGTGATGTTTCGGACTTAGCGAGACATCTCCGTATCAGACAGACAAAAAAACAGACCAGCCACAATAGAACAAACATGACAGCCATCTATGAATAGATCCCCACAAAGGACCCACAAATACAAACGGTTATAATACAAACATGTTGACTGCTAACTAACTCAATGACAACAGTGACAAGACAAAAGGTAAAGATGCTGATGCTTGGAGACATCCAAACGTCAGACACTTTTCATTTTGGACAAATACTAACGTGAGCGGTCAGGCAGTCTTCGGTGGAAATGGGACTGACTGGCCAATGCCAAAGACGTACATCAAATTGACATTTCTTTCATTGGGATAGATAATTATGCCTCTTATTCTGTATAATGTCCACAGCGTCAATAGTTCATTGTAGGAATGTGATCGCCACGAGTTCTGTCTGTGTGGTAATACGTCCCTTCTCGAATAGAAAAACAGGAAGTGCCGAGAAGTGGGAGGGAGGGAGGGAGACGTGTACCTACAATTAGCCCTATTATCGCGGCCTTGCCAGCATTGTTGGACCACACAGCACGATACTGTACAAACCTGAATCCGCAACAACTCCTTACACCAGAAGAAAAAAAACCAACACCGAGGACCTGTCAGTTGCTTTCCCCTCCCCGGCCCAACGAGATAAGACCATTGACGCTTGATGAGGATTGACAATGCCACAATTCCTGTCACAGGGAATCAGCGCAGTTGGTCGCATAGCTCTCGGGTATGTAGCCGTGGTGGTGCTGCGTGGCGGAGTTGAATGCCGACCGTGTCTCGGCACCAGTGCGCCGTGGGCAAAGCGACGCGCATTCACCCACGCCGCGCCGAGCGGTCGTCACGGTGAGGTACTCGAGTCGGTCTTCCCATGGTCTATCATGGTTCGTTTGACTTCAGGACAGTGGGCACATCAGGGCCCTTTTCCAAACTCCGGCTTAGGCTTCGGCTCTGGCTTCGTCTCTGTCATCCGAAAGCTGAAATCACAGGTTGGGGTTCCGTGTTGAAGTTGTAGCTTTGACAAACGAAGTCAAAGGCCTCCTATTTTCATGCCTTGTACTTTGAAATGGATGAAAGAAATGGAGACAAAGCCGGAGCCTGAGCCTAAACCGGGTTTTGGAAAAGGGCCCAGGTGCATAGTAAAGGCTAGCTTTACCTCCCTTTGAAACCTGCGGCTTGGAAATCAAGTGTGAAATCCCAGATGAATTGACCAAAATGATGGACTTTATCTTTTTAACAAGTAAAAGCCCACCAAATCAAATCTGATGGTTCTCGGTTAAATGAGAGTGTTTTTTTTACCAAAACGAAACAGAATGCAAACTGAATAAAACCACAAATCATATGAACAGGTTCCAGCGCCCTCTAGTGATGGCTTTGTACTGGATTCTTCCGTATCCAAACAAACCAGGTTAGCTTCAAGACTATTGAACACGTAATTTCGGCCTTTCGCAGTACCACACTCCGTCATTTCTCTCTTCGTCATGCGGAGTGCACCACTACCAGGCTAGGGATGTAAAGGCCTATACCTTTATGACCAAAATTCCATAGCATGTCACCTTGTAAACCCGTGCATTGTGTAAATAAAAAGCCCGTTCACAGTAATACTACTAATAGTTCACTTAACCACAATGAACAAGTTTTACTTTTGGGTTTTTGTTTCTTCTATTGCTTGAAAAACGTGGACCCTGATTTTCACTAAAACATGGCGGCCTGTTCTGACGTCAGGATTAAGCATGCGCACTGAACCTATGTGGCCAACCTCGGACTTATTTCCTCTAAAAAATGGGTATTTTTGCATCTCATTTGGTGCAGAACATGAATGGAAAAGAGCAAATAAGACTATCAGTATCATATTGTCCACATTCTTCTTTGTACATTTCCATTGCTGCTTCGTGCCAAATTGGATGACAAAATACCCACTCTAAGTCACGTAGACATGAACGCACACCAACCCTTTGTCTATACCCACATCACGTGACTGATCAGGTGACTGATCAGGAGTCTTTTTCCTACCCTCACGTCACCTATGCGTCACACACGGCAGCCATCCCATAATTTCACTTTGGCAAAGTAAGGTCCGTCAGGCTAATGTGAATTCAGTTGAATTCAATCGTGACGTCCAATTTCTGGTATTATCTGCTTGGTTTCCTCAGTGAAGAGTATCCCACGTTCCCTCAAGGATTGCTGGAATAATTATTGCGTGTCCGCCTCTTCCGTCTTCTCGATAACATTCTTGTTTGCTCTGCTCAAATCAAATTACCATAACCATTCTAAAACAGTTTCGTTCGTCTGGTTCCTAGCTTTCCTGGTTTCCAAAATCCTTGTTTCCCCGCTTTTTTCGGCTCTTCGATTCCCCGGTTCCCTGGTTGGCTAGTTCCCCATTTCCTTGATTCCCTGGTTCCCTGGTTCGTCTCATCCCTACTTCCCTGGTTCCCCGGTTCCTTGGTTCCCTCGTTCCCTGGTCCCCGGTTCCCTGGTCCCCTATTTCCCTGGTTCCCTGGCTCCCTGGTTCGTCTCATCCCTACTTCCCTGGTTCCCCGGTTCCTTGGTTCCCTCGTTCCCTGGACCCCTGGTTCCCTGGTTCCCTGGTTCCCTGGTTCCTCGGTTCCCTGGTCCCCTGGTTCCCTGGTTCCCTGGTTCTCTGATCCCTGTAAGTACACCCTATAAACGCGTAGCGTAGCGTATTTGATCTGCCCTCGGTCAATAATAGTTCCGTCTTATAGACCTGCACCGATGGAAGTCGATCTTTTAGAGAAAGAGAAGGCGAGACGTCCTGCTTTTTAATTTCACCGCAACAAGGACTGATAATTATAAATCATTTTCGAATTGATTAATCTACTTTAGCCGCATTACTTTGATCTGAAGGCTAAGGGTACTTTGGGGACAAACGTTGGGACAAGGCGTATCCAGCGGGGCTGGCCGTGCTAGCGTGACGGGGCCAGAGCGCTCGAGAGACGGCATGGCAGTTGCTGTAGGCACTGGGTTCGCTGGTTAATCGCCTTACGAAAAATTTACATTATTCAAGTCAAGTTAAACCGCGTTAGCCAAACACGCTCTTTATGGGTTTAATTATGTTCGTTCACAGCACCGTTAACGACTTAATGATTCCTGCATTGGCGTGCACAGCCAAGCGAGAGGTTGTGGGAAAAGGCGGGAAGACAGGGGTTAGTTTGGGTCGAATCCCTGGAGACGAGCTCCAGAAATCCTCGTTAAGAATTCAATATTCTTTTAATCGCCTTTCCTTTGAACGCGGGATAAAGTATAATCCCCGCCGTGTCCCCCACACAGGCACTGCACTCCTGCAATTAAGACTACGAAATGAAATCAAGGTAGAGAAGGGTGCTAGGGAATCAGACGAGGAAAGCTGGCCATGAATGAACAGTGTCCGTCTCCAGTCAGACTCCAGATGTTCCTCCTCGTTCTTCACGCTCTCATTGGTAAAACCTTTTTTATAATCCAACATTGGACAATTTTTTTGTTTTGATCAATGGTTTGTGTTATGTTTTATGGGGGGGGGGACTCGCAGCTTTTACTTTAGCTTATAATTATGAATAATTGAATTCCCTAGGAAGAGCATTAATCAACCTCACAGGGGTTCAAAACATGTTTGTTTTCTGGCTTGTTCCGAATTTGTCAGGTTTCACCTATTGTCACAAACACGGGGACCTTCAATCTGATTTAACGGTATCCTTGCGATGGTTCGTCAGGACGATGTCCTGTCTCTCTCGTGGCCACTAATATTTCAGCATGAATTGAACACCGAAATTTTTTCTGTATTCCAGCATCTGAAAATAACCCTGTAAGCATTCCACTGTCGGCCTATTTAAAAAAAAATCTTTGCTGCACGGATATGTATATCCATTTAGTTGAGACTATGTTTGGCATTATTGTACTGTTTCTATAAAGTTCCAGGCAAACGAACAAGTTCAGACATACAAACAAGTTCAGACATACAAACAAGTTCAGACATACAAACAAGTTTCGACATACAAACAAGTTCAGACATACAAACAAGTCCAGACATACAAACAAGTTCAGACATACAAACAAGTCCAGACATACAAACAAGTTCAGACATACAAACAAGTCCAGACATACAAACAAGTTCAGACATACAAACGAGTCCAGACATACAAACAAGTTCAGACATACAAACAAGTTCAGACAAACCAACAAGTTCAGACATACAAACAAGTTCAGACATACAAACAAGTCCACACATACAAACAAGTTCAGACATACAAACAAGTCCAGACATACAAACAAGTCCAGACAAACCAACAAGTTCAGACATACAAACAAGTCCAGACATACAAACAAGTTCAGACATACAAACAAGTTCAGACATACAAACAAGTCCAGACAAACCAACAAGTTCAGACATACAAACAAGTCCAGACATACAAACAAGTCCAGACAAAACAACAAGTTCAGACATACAAACAAGTCCAGACATACAAACAAGTTCAGACATACAAACAAATGCAGACATACCTACAAGTTCAGACATACAAACAAGTTCAGACAAACCAACAGGTTCAGACATACAAACAAGTCCAGACAAACCAACAAGTTCAGACATACAGACAAATGCAGACATACAAACAAGTCCAGACATACAAACAGTCCAGACATACAGACAAGTCCACACATACAAACAAGTTCAGATATACAAACAAGTTCAGACATACAAACAAGTTCAGACATACAAACAAGTCCAAACATACAAACAAGTCCAGACATACAAACAAATGCAGACATACAGACAAATGCAGACATACAAACAAGTCCAGACATACAAACAGTCCAGACATACAGACAAGTCCACACATACAAACAAGTCCACACATACAAACAAGTTCAGCCATACAAACAAGTTCAGACATACAAACAAGTTCAGACATACAAACAAGTCCAGACATACAAACAAGTCCAGACATACAAACAGTCCAGACATACAGACAAGTCCAGACATACAAACAAGTCCACACATACAAACAAGTTCAGATATACAAACAAGTTCAGACATACAAACAAGTTCAGACATACAAACAAGTCCAGACATACAAACAAGTTCAGACATACAAACAAATGCAGACATACAAACAAGTTCAGACATACAAACAAGTCCAGACATACAAACAAGTCCAGACATACAAACAAGTCCAGACATACAAATAAGTCCAGACATACAAACAAGTCCAGACATACAAACAAGTCCAGACATACAATCAAATGCAGACATACAAACAAGTTCAGACATACAAACAAGTCCAGACATACAAACAAGTCTAGACATACAAACAAGTTCAGACATACAAACAAGTCCAGACATACAAACAAGTCCAGACATACAAACAAGTTCAGACATACAATCAAATGCAGACATACAAACAAGTTCAGACATACAAACAAGTCCAGACATACAAACAAGTCTAGACATACAAACAAGTCCAGACATACAAACAAGTTCAGACATACAAACAAATGCAGACATACAAACAAGTTCAGACATACAAACAAGTCCAGACATACAGACAAGTCCAGACATACAAACAAGTTCAGACATACAAATAAATGCAGACATACAAACAAGTTCAGACATACAAACAAGTCCAGACATACAGACAAGTCCAGACATACAAACAAGTTCAGACATACAAACAAATGCAGACATGCAAACAAGTCCAGACATACAGACAAGTCCAGACATACAAACAAGTTCAGACATACAGACAAGTCCAGACATACAAACAAGTCCAGACATACAGACAAGTCCAGACATACAGACAAGTCATACAAACACATAAAGTAAAAGTTAGCTTGAGTTATCACCGAAACGACCAGCTTTTACGAATGGAATGCTCCCATATACATATTCCTATACTATTGCACGAGCTGAATAGCCAAGCCGTTTTCATATGCGTTAGTAGAGGTCAGTTTAGGCTGTGGTTTTGTTTTGTTTTGGCGGTTTATTTCTTTGCAATATGGATAAATGAAAATGCTATCATTTTAGGCTTGGTTGTAGCGACCAATCAGGATGCGAGTTGACGTGAAGTAACGGGAAGGTACAATTAGATCTCTTGCATATCAGCGAAAGCAAGTCCCGTGCCATTCCCCACACACAACATTTCCTGATTTGAAATTAATTTAGAATTCTGACTCTACCCTTCGCAAGGAAACAAAGGGAGAAGGAGACTGAGGCAAGGCAGAGGGTGAGTGTCAGCCATTTGCCAAGCAAATCAACCACTTCTACGGCTGGGCACGTCCCATCTGATAGTCAATTTTCCCAAATTGAAGGAATAACAGTAATTTTCCGCTGGGTTGGGAATACTTGCGTCAGGAGCGCTCGTCCAGGTTTGTTTTGTCTCGATTGTTTTCTCTTTCTTTGAGTCAACTTTTATTGTTCCTTCTCAAAAAAAAAACCAGGAGGAAAAACGCAAGGGAAAAAAACAGCATAGGGGCTATTATGTGCAAGTAAATTCCTGCAATTTGTAGACAAAGGCAACTGCAATCAAACGTCCATTGAATGCAATTGAGCAATGCATCGGTTCTTATTACAAACGATAATAAAATTAGCCTTGGTGTGCTGGAGCTTCTAAACCTGATTACATATCTCGTTTGTGCCTAGGGAACGTCAACACATCGCAGTGGTGCTCCTTGCTGCTTCGATTTCTGCTCCCTCCTTAACCTTGGTGCTACCATGCCCAGCACAAATCAAGGTTTCAATATGCGACCATAACTCAGTTACCGATTGATTTTTATTCATTGTTGTTTACCGGTGTAATCAAAGTCAGATCAAATATACATGATTTTTTTTATTTTTATATCGTCTTTGATAGACGGGCAAGAACTGGCGCTGAAACTGAACAGAGTTTCCGCTGACCGGTATTCCCCCCCCCCCCGGGAGATTTTCGAGGCGCGCTCTGTCCGGCGAACGGTAATAAATAAATTCAAGAGGAAGCAGCATTATGAGTTGATTCGTATGTTTCAGTCAAGATGTAGTATATTGATTTCACCCCTTTTTCTTAGTTTTCCTTTTATAGTTGGATGAAATTCATTTGATTTCCTTCCCACGCCCATTTGTATATTTCCCCTGTCTGGACAGTTTTTAATTGAGTCGTCATGGAACCAATACGTCTTATATATCACCAAGTTTACTCTGCTTCCAAGGATGGACCAATCAATAAATTAACAAATAAATAAACAATTCTTGTATTTGTTTCCACTTCGACAGAACTAGGTAAAATATTTGACACACTGTAAACTTGTCAAGAATCAGTTCGGCTGAATTTGATTCCTATAGAATATAACTACACTTTCAACTCGTGCTTTGATTAAGCGCGGGTCGTTTCTCATTCCATTTAAAATGAATAAAATTATCAACAATTTACATATATTTAAACAGCTCGAATTACAATTTATACAAGTGAATTGGACATTGGTATACCTTGTTTGCTAAACATTTACAAAGTGTCCAACGGTAGCTGTCTGAAATCTCCGAAAGATTTTTGCTATTAGAGTGCTGACAATGGCCTCGCAAGTCCAACAAACGACTATCATCTACACTGAACGCAATCCAAACGATTTTCTGCAATATTGTGAGTTCTTTGGAACAAAATTCCAGTGACGTTTTATGTCTACTTTGTGAGATATAGCGAGGTGGATACGTTTCAAAAACACTGCACAGTTGCGTGTCTGACGTGGACTTTAAACAAATCGTGTAGAAACCAGTCAAATTTAGAAGAATGACACTTACATAAAGAGGAATTTCAAGACAACAATTTGAAACAAGAAAAGAGACACGTCGTGCCATCACTGAAGTAAACTACCCGACGTTCGCAGAATTCCGGAAATCTTCACAACTGCATCCTCAAATAGACGAACCATACATAGACGTATATATAAGGGCTTTTCACACTACGAACAATCTCCGTGTTGGACACGGGTCGGACTCGTGTCCACTAGATTGAGCTTTTCACACTACATGATTTCAACACGGCGTCGACCCGTGTAGAGCACTCGACACGTGTTGAAACCAACCCTGCTCGGGAGGTGGGTTGAGATCGGTCGACCCGTGTTGAGAAGTCCGACACGTGTTGAAAGCCGTAGTGTGAACGTCTCTGGGTTGAGTTCGACCCGTGTAACGTGACGGCTGATGTGCATGCGTGGCAGCGTCACACTGTAGTTACATGTATATGGCACTATAGGGTCTATCCGTGTTGAAAGCGCGATACCGTGTGTAGTGTGAAACGATCACACAATACACGGGTCGAAATGTTATACACGTGTCGAGCAAATGCCGGTGTTGCGGTGAGTAGTGTGAAAACGGAGCGAAAGTGACCCGCGTTGAAAGTGACCCGTGTTCGGGACCCGTGTAGATTTCGACACGGATCGGACGTTCATAGTGTGAAAAGGCCTTTAGTTTCCGGAACCCATTGTGACGACAAATGCGGCCTGGCCCGTGGATAGCGTGGATTTTAAAATGTCAAAAAGAATACCGTGCTTGTGACGATGTGAACGATGTTTCCCAAATGTACAGTTGAGCGAGTCAGTCTATAGTCTGATGTCAGTGAGATGGGAAGGATGCTGGACCTCTGTCCGCTCCTATCGTCTGTCTGACAGCCAAGAGACGAGCTTGATCCTGCTCGCTTGACGCGGCAGACGGGCACCGATCCAGGCATCCAACCGATGACTCCGGCGACGAGCATCGACCGGGTTCGTCGTCGCTGCTCCGCCGGGCCATCGCGTCGTCCTCCCCGTACGCGGCGGGTGAGAGCCGCCCGCTGGCCTGGCCCGTCTGTCCCAGGATTTTCGAGGCGTGCTCGATGGCCTTCGCACGCAAGGAGGCGATGCTGTCGGAGCGGATCTGATCCTTGTAGCAGCCCTGCTCCGTTGGAGGAGGCGGGGACTGCCTCGGCTCCTCAGTCCCAAGGGGCTCGTCTTGTTTCTTCATTTTCTCGGCAACTTCCAAGGATTTCTTGTGCATACCTGGGGAGACATTGCAACAGCCTTTAAAAATTTAATCAATGTTTGAAAATGGCGAAGAAAAGTTTGACTTAACTGGGACTGATTAATCGGATAAGATAGATTGATTAGATAAACAAAGATCTATTACTGTCAATCTGACGGCAATTTGAATGAAATGACAGCGCACCTTTTATATAAAGAAGTCAACAAATTGTCAGACTAGCGGAATCACAACAATTAACTGGAAAAACTGCTCAACAGACGAAGTGCCCCCAAAATATTATGAACAAGTTATTTACTGCCATAGCTTGCCGTGTGTTACCCTTGTATTCACAGTAGGACCTATATATTCCACTGTAAGTTAAAACTGACTTTTGCATCGCCCGTTCTTAGAAAATGGGAAACGTTTAAAAAAAAGAGATAGAAAAATGTTGCGGTGCTTTCGTTCGGATTGGATGAATCGTGTATCGCCCTTGCAAGTTTGGCGCTCCATAGACGACACAGTGGATTCCCCGGGGTGTATATGCCGTGTGCTTATAAACCAACAGTTTGACTAATGACGATGAAAGTGTGTATAGGGCCAACACGCACATGCGTTATGATTGCTTGCAATGAGCATCCACTCTGAACCCCTTGTGACAGCGGCTCAGTTCGGCTATGATTGGAGTCACACCAACTCCCCACTGTGCACCACTCAAGTTATTCCGCTCAGGTTTTTCTCGGGCCACGGCATCTAATTTGGCTGAAATGGTTTGGACTAACACCAGTGGTGTCGTCTTTATTGATTCTGCCAGCCGAGCCGATACCACGTGCAAAACGTGCCAGATTGGGGATGAATAGAAAACGGTGTGACGGAAAGAAGATCGCTGTGATGAAAAAAAACCGAGAAGGCGTTGCCAACCCTACCACAAGCCCATTCAATTCTATGTTTTACTTCGTGAGTGTGCACATTTGAATGTTTAAAGAAGTGAAAAGGTATTACGGAAGATCCAAAGATGAGCCCACTATCTAAAATAGGAAAAAATGAGAGGAGGAGAGGAGGATGGAGATTAAGACGAAACGGAAAGAAGACGAGGAGAATGATAAACACGAAGAAGAAAAACTATTGGAAAGGACAACTATGACGGCAATAACGAGCAGACAAAAAAGAGGCGGATGAATTTATGAGGAGAGAGAGGAGGCGGATACATCGGTGATGAGGCTCACCTAGCAACCAAGGGGCGCAGCACTCTCCATCGCCTTCATCGGAGGATTTCAAGATGCTTTCCGGCAGCGGCAAGGAGTGCCTAACCATGGCTCCATACAGACCATACTCCGCCATGACGCTGCTTCTTCCCCAGCATTTCTCCCTCTTACGCCACTTGGCTCGACGGTTCTGAAACCACACCTAGGCAGGAGAAGAGAAAGAGGAGAGGAAAGATTAACTCGTAAACTCAAGTCCGAAACAAAGTGAACGTTGTACGGCGATATTTACGCGTTGTAGTCGTCAGGAATTAAGTCCTTGTTTTGAAGAGAGAGGGTCATTAAATCTTCGGACATTGAACAGAGCTGTCCGAAATGTCTGTATATTTTGATTTGTGTAAACATTCAGATGCCCTCCATTTTCCCCAGAATTGTGCTTACACGTCGCTGGCCAATCATGATGACATAGAAGTATAGCATTTCTAGTATTTGACTCGATATGCACAGAGGGGTTTTCGTTTGCAAATCATCGTCTGCAGGCTGCGCGAAGGACAGCAGTCTCATGACAGCAGTCTCATGACAGCAGTCTCGTGACAGCAGTCTCATGACAGCAGTCTCATGACAGCAGTCTCATGACAGCAGTCTCGTGGCAGCAGTCTCGTGGCAGAAGTCTCATGACAGCAGTCTCATGACAGCAGTCTCATGACAGCAGTCTCATGACAGCAGTCTCATGACAGCAGTCTCATGACAGCAGTCTCATGACAGCAGTCTCGTGACAGCAGTCTCGTGACAGCAGTCTCATGACAGCAGTCTCCTGACAGCAGTCTCATGACAGCAGTCTCATGACAGCAGTCTCATGACAGCAGTCTCATGACAGCAGTCTCATGACAGCAGTCTCGTGACAGCAGTCTCGTGACAGCAGTCTCATGACAGCAGTCTCATGACAGCAGTCTCATGACAGCAGTCTCGTGACAGCAGTCTCGTGACAGCAGTCTCATGACAGCAGTCTCCTGACAGCAGTCTCATGACAGCAGTCTCATGACAGCAGTCTCATGACAGCAGTCTCATGACAGCAGTCTCATGACAGCAGTCTCATGACAGCAGTCTCATGACAGCAGTCTCATGACAGCAGTCTCATGACAGCAGTCTCATGACAGCAGTCTCATGACAGCAGTCTCATGACAGCAGTCTCATGACAGCAGTCTCATGACAGCAGTCTCGTGACAGCAGTCTCATGACAGCAGTCTCGTGACAGCAGTCTCATGACAGCAGTCTCATGACAGCAGTCTCATGACAGCAGTCTCATGACAGCAGTCTCATGACAGCAGTCTCATGACAGCAGTCTCATGACAGCAGTCTCATGACAGCAGTCTCATGACAGCAGTCTCATGACAGCAGTCTCATGACAGCAGTCTCATGACAGCAGTCTCATGACAGCAGTCTCATGACAGCAGTCTCATGACAGCAGTCTCATGACAGCAGTCTCATGACAGCAGTCTCATGACAGCAGTCTCATGACAGCAGTCTCATGACAGCAGTCTCATGACAGCAGTCTCATGACAGCAGTCTCATGACAGCAGTCTCATGACAGCAGTCTCATGACAGCAGTCTCGTGACAGCAGTCTCATGACAGCAGTCTCATGACAGCAGTCTCGTGACAGCAGTCTCGTGACAGCAGTCTCATGACAGCAGTCTCATGACAGAAGTCTCATGACAGCAGTCTCATGACAGCAGTCTCATGACAGCAGTCTCATGACAGCAGTCTCGTGACAGCAGTCTCATGACAGCAGTCTCGTGACAGCAGTCTCATGACAGCAGTCTCATGACAGCAGTCTCATGACAGCAGTCTCATGACAGCAGACTCATGACAGCAGTCTCGTGACAGCAGTCTCGTGACAGCAGTCTCGTGGCAGCAGTCTCATGACAGCAGTCTCATGACAGCAGTCTCGTGACAGCAGTCTCATGACAGCAGTCTCATGACAGCAGTCTCATGACAGCAGTCTCATGACAGCAGTCTCGTGGCAGCAGTCTCATGACAGCAGTCTCATGACAGCAGTCTCATGACAGCAGTCTCGTGACAGCAGTCTCATGACAGCAGTCTCATGACAGCAGTCTCATGACAGCAGTCTCATGACAGCAGTCTCATGACAGCAGTCTCATGACAGCAGTCTCATGATAGCAGTCTCATGACAGCAGTCTCATGACAGCAGTCTCGTGACAGCAGTCTCATGACAGCAGTCTCATGACAGCAGTCTCATGACAGCAGTCTCATGACAGCAGTCTCATGACAGCAGTCTCATGACAGCAGTCTCATGACAGCAGTCTCATGACAGCAGTCTCATGACAGCAGTCTCATGACAGCAGTCTCATGACAGCAGTCTCGTGACAGCAGTCTCATGACAGCAGTCTCATGACAGCAGTCTCATGACAGCAGTCTCATGACAGCAGTCTCATGACAGCAGTCTCATGACAGCAGTCTCATGATAGCAGTCTCATGACAGCAGTCTCATGACAGCAGTCTCGTGACAGCAGTCTCATGACAGCAGTCTCATGACAGCAGTCTCATGACAGCAGTCTCATGACAGCAGTCTCATGACAGCAGTCTCATGACAGCAGTCTCATGACAGCAGTCTCATGACAGCAGTCTCATGACAGCAGTCTCATGACAGCAGTCTCATGATAGCAGTCTCATGACAGCAGTCTCATGACAGCAGTCTCGTGACAGCAGTCTCATGACAGCAGTCTCATGACAGCAGTCTCATGACAGCAGTCTCATGACAGCAGTCTCATGACAGCAGTCTCATGACAGCAGTCTCATGACAGCAGTCTCATGACAGCAGTCTCATGACAGCAGTCTCATGACAGCAGTCTCATGACGACGGCCATGGCGTCCTCTTCCTGAAACGTTGAGTCAAGTCTAGACATTGTAGGCATGACGTCACCATAAGCCTCTCACAGTCATGTGCAACTTTAGTGAGAAACTTGTGAGCTCAATTTGAAGCCATGTCAAAGGTTTTGATCGATGGAAGAAAAAATAATATTAAGATGTAGGCCTAAAAAAATGGAGAAAATCCTAATTTACAAAATGAAAATGTCAAGCCTGTTTCCCCGCTAATTTCAGGAAAACCCACCTCGGTAATTGTCATAACAACAATGGTCCATGACGTCTACCATGGGTCATGACCTGTGATAACCCACCCCCTCCCCCTCTATACATCTTCAGCCGATTGGGTCTTTACCGACGGTGGACGAAGCAATTTCGGGGTTCTTTGAAAGCTTGGCTTCACCCAAGACTCCAATAGGTTCATGCACCTTTGCAGCCATGTTGTAGAATTGATTGGGAGTCGGGCTGGGCGTGTCTTGTACCCCCCCCCCACCACCACCGTGTAACCTGACCTCCAAGGCAGCAGCAATTTGGCAAGGGGGGGGGGGGTGGGTGGAGTTGTCGGGGCTCGCGATTGGGCGCAATGTACGCGAGTGCACGCGCGTCTGAACAGATGCACGTGCGCGTATTTTAGGGAGAGTTTACGCGCGCGTTTTGCTTGAAAAAGCGCGCGCATTTTCTCCCGCTTTTTTCATCGGAAACGCAGCTCAGCAATGATATTGACAAAAATATTCAATATATTTTTCAAAAACAAATTGAATAATTTGCCTGACAGCTTTCAATATCTCTGATATAGGGGCCTGTCAAGATATTTGAGAAAATCAAAACGACTGTTTGAAGTCCATCCCAGTCAGTTGTGAGTCAATCCGTACAAGTAAGAGAGAATCTTGCACGAAACGGAAGCACCTGTCTTACTGTAAACTCTTATCTCAATGGATAGGCTACACGTGCTTCCATTTTTCATCAAATGTCGAGAAATTCCCTTCATCGGAAAACTCTTCGTCTTGGCAAGCCATGTTATTTCTCAACCCTTCTAGTCAAGTCCAAGCCCTGCTTCGCAGGCAGGGCGTTTTATACAAGTGGACGACCAAGACTTCAATTGTTTCCAATCGGCTTGACTTGGTGGGTCAACGCTCGTTCGTTCAACCTCCTCCCTCCCCCATCGGAACACCCTGGCCCCGCCCACCCTCCCAAACCCCTACCACTAATAACACACAATTTACTTCTAAACAAATACCTTACTGTCACGAATGGAAACCACTGCATCATCTCCTCCACCATTAGGGACCAGGAATAAATCCCGCCTTCGCCCGCAGTTATTTGTGTGAATTTGCTCCTCTATCGTTGCGCCTTTGTTGTTATTGTTGCCAGGATTGGAACTAGTTACTATGGAGATCCTTTAAGACACCCTTGAAGTAACTCGATGTTATTTCCCAAGACACAAGCTGATAGACTTGGCTTTGAAGAAGCACAAGGACCGTAGATCAATTTTTGTAACGCAATGCTATCCATAAGCTATCCTCGGGGATCCATATCATTATCATTTCGATTATTGCGATTGTTTGCATATTTTTACTTGGTCGTAATGATGACTGGGGAGTTGCGGCGTAACACAATGGCTTGACATTTGGGGAATTGACTGAAAGGTTGCGAGAGATAAAGACGACACGGTCTTAGACAAGATGGTGATCGGTGAGTTGACAGCGACGATGAACCATCCATGGACAGAATCAAGGAGGCGGAGAGCGAGAGGATGTTGTCCTTTCAAGAATGTCATGAGTTCACGCTCCAACAAATCTCACCACCAAAATCCTAGACTTTCTTTGCAAACAAAGAATGACTTTTATGAGTACTGAGATATCCCAGCACGTAACTGTCCCCCGCTGATTTCTTCAGAAAACTCTTTATTCTTAAAGATTATTCTGACCTCAGTAGGCCTATAACGTTTTTCTTGTGTTGAAGGACTGCTTGTAAGTGTTTGGCCTTCTTTGTGAGGTTCAACTCACTGCCTTTTAAAAAAGTGTTTCTGTATAATTGCCGCTGATGTTACCTATTATATAATTGTATTACACCAATGGTTGGGATATTTTGCTGGCGTCTAGAGTTAGGCAAGCACGTTCCCTTTTAGGACTCAGCTTTTAAGCTTAATTATATTCACGGCGATGCGCTGCAAAACAGAGCTATAGAGTGAAGAGGGAAAATTGACTTTTGATTGGCAAAGGGAACCTGGAGAGGATGGAAGGAAGGGGAAAGCGTTGGAGGGGGGGAAAAGGCGCACAAGAGGAAGGGTTTAGTTTGGGGAAGGGTAATTCGTGAATGTGGTCTGAGGGCACGAAGCAAGCGGGTAATGTAAGGACTGAGTACGTGACTAGCCGCGGTGCGCTCGGTACTTGATCCTGAAATCACGCCGTGACGATAACATTGAGACTCATCCAGTCCTCTCAGGAACCGTGGGCCGGACTACAGTCCCCATGGTCCCCGCCTCGCGTCCGTACCGCGGCCAACCCCGTCAATTTCAATTCCGACGGGTGTGGGGATGAGGTTGGGGAGACGGAGGGTAGGGATGGACGTGGGGAAGGGGGAGTAGTGGGAGGGGCTGGTTAGTTGGTTTGGAGGCATCTTTTTGTTGGACCGGTGATGAGAAACTAGGTGACAAACATGCCCCCTTCTCAATTAGTTCAATGGCACACGGATAATCGCACAATTGTTGATACTGGTGCACGGAGGGCCCAGCATCGTTCAAGATCCGAGTTGGTTTGCCCCACGGCATACGGGACAAAAAAAGAGAAACACGTCATCGAAATTGAATCCTGAACAATATAAGCCGTAATAAATTAGTTACTAATTCCAGGCAGGGTTTATAGCTACGCCTCGATGCTATGACTTTGGTTCATCGGGGCTCGATGCGCATCTACCAATCCGCTAGGTATACAATCATTGCTAGACTTCCTATCAGTCCCTTGTTTGGAATCCAAACACGCTCTTCTTAAGCTACCTTCTCTATTCCTTTCCTCTCTCCAAAGTCCTTGGAAATAAATCTCTCCAAATGAGGTTGCACGAGCTACGGTATGCGATCCTCAGTCAAGGTTAATGAGAGGAGCAAGATTGGGTTGGGTGTATATAATAGCGCAGGAAATGAATTGATGTCGGTTGAAAATTGGATGGATTTTATTGTCTGAGAATAAGGCAAGAAATGCAGCGTAAGGCGGTGCATATATAGACTATAGCCGTACCCACACACTTCTCTTCGGCAGACACAAATGTTTTATCCAAAATTCATTTTACTGAAATCTATACACTCCCTTTGATCTTTTCTGTCTGAATAGTATTAGCTATAGATGATCATTTAGGGGATGAAAATTATTCCCAAATATTATGTAGAAGCGCATCTTTTTATCGATGCAATCCTTTGGTCATTAGGAAATTCATTCACTTCTTTTCTTGACTTGTACCGGTAGTAAATGCGTATGGAGTTTTCAAATCGGTATGAAAGAGACACCGTCTGGTTGTGTTAAACGTCAATATGATTTGATTCAAACGTCAGTTCACTATTCAGATGGCTTGGCGTTTAGCAAGGGATGTGTACAGCGGTTAACGGCTAGAATGTAGCTGGGATCGCTCACCGGGTAGGCTAACACAGCCCATAATATTCCGACCGCTGCGAGATACGGGGACGAGGTGGATAGGAGGACGGCGATTGTTTGGGACTCGCCAGGTTTGAACGAGGAATTTAATGTGGCGAAATTGATTGCCTCGTATTGCGCGTGCGAACGGGGAGATAGGCATTCCCCGCCGTACTGCACGTCTTTCCTTTGTGTATTTAGGAGAAGTGTGGAGTTGGTTAGGGGACTGTGGATGGACCGTGCAGGTAATCAACGCTGTTACAATGCGACCACGTCAAGCGTGAGGGATGCAGTACTCCACACGCATCAGAACGCAGGCCCGGTGCACCCATATAACTCTGCACAGATATATTTCCCAGTAATAGTTAATTAATTAATGCCAGACTGCCCGCTGTGGGGGGGGGGGTGCTCCCTCCCTCCCTTTCACAATTTGGACTTGATGTTGGCGGATGCAATCGCCCCACTGTTCGCAGATGAGGTATTGTGTGTGTTCCAATGACTTCATCATTCACTTGAGTTGCTCGGGGTTAATTTGGACCTGGATTCATTACAGTCAAAGACTCGTCATCGCTAGAGGGCGCTAGACCTATCATCATAATGAGTGGTATTGGATGCGACGGTTTCACCCACTTGTGTGTTAGAGCATGGAGGAAGGTCCCGCTAGGATCGCAACGTTAGGTCACTGACTACAATTTTGCATTTTGCCACAGGTCCAACGGGTTGGCAGGCAATATATTTATACGTTTTGTTCAAGATTCCGGAAAGTTATTTCACATTTTAGAGAGTGAAATACGCTGCATTTTCTCACAGTGAGTGGAGTGCCCTTTTGTGTTTCAGCAAATTCAACTCAAACACTTGGAAGCATCCATTCTACTGATGAATGAATGAAATACCAGCCCAGTCGTTACGTCGACTCTACTTTTTATTGATAGATTTCAAACACAACTGATACTATAGGAGGGATGAGTAGCTTTTTAAATAAAACATTGCCATGGTAATTATTGCAGTAATTACGGATGTGTAGTGAAGTCTTTTTATGACTACCGATGCCCACGTCGTCCCTTACTGTAAATGTAGCTTTGCTTTGCTAAGTCGTTACCGAGTTTGATGGCAATGTATAGTTATGTTGCTGCTGTTGCTGCTATTGAACGTGTGATTGTTGCTGCTGTTGCTGCTATTGAACGTGTAATTGTTGCTGCTGTTGCTGCTATTGAACGTGTGATTGTTGCTGCTGTTGCTGCTATTGAACGTGTGATTGTTGCTGATGTTGCTGCTATTGAACCTGTGATTGTTGCTGATGTTGCTGCTATTGAACGTGTGATTGTTGCTGCTGTTGCTGCTATATTGAACGTGTGATTGTTGCTGCTGTTGCTGCTATTGAACGTGTGATTGTTGCTGCTGTTGCTGCTATTGAACGTGTGATTGTTGCTGCTGTTGCTGCTATTGAACGTGTGATTGTTGCTGCTGTTGCTGCTATTGAACCTGTGATTGTTGCTGATGTTGCTGCTATTGAACGTGTGATTGTTGCTGCTGTTGCTGCTATTGAACGTGTGATTGTTGCTGCTGTTGCTGCTATTGAACGTGTGATTGTTGCTGCTGTTGCTGCTATTGAACGTGTGATTGTTGCTGCTGTTGCTGCTATATTGAACGTGTGATTGTTGCTGCTGTTGCTGCTATTGAACGTGTTATTGTTGCTGATGTTGCTGCTATTGAACCTGTGATTGTTGCTGATGTTGCTGCTATTGAACGTGTGATTGTTGCTGCTGTTGCTGCTATTGAACGTGTGATTGTTGCTGCTGTTGCTGCTATATTGAACGTGTGATTGTTGCTGCTGTTGCTGCTATTGAACGTGTTATTGTTGCTGTGTTATGTCGTCGTTGTCATTTAGAAGTCATTGTCGCTGTCATTGTCGCTGTCGGTGTAAGTCCAGTGACATCCAGCTATTCCAGCTCTTTGCAGTCAATCCACGAACCTCCAGGCAAGCAGAGAGTATACGGGTCTTTTATTAGGTAGACGTGTGTTCGCGATTGCCGCCGGGTTGCTGAACTAGGATTGAATTCCAACTGAGTCTCGCCTCTCTCTAATCTCCGCATCTGAGCCGACCGACGGGACGAGGGAGACCCCCCTGGGCCAGGATGGGGTCTTGATGGCTTACAAATTGCTCATTTCCCAAATTGGAAAAATTAAGAACACTTTGCGGAGGGAACACCCGGGCGGTAACTCGGACCACCTAATTGCTTGAGAGATAGCGCAGAGATGGGGCGTGCGATGTCAAGTGCTCGCCATGGATAGGTGCAGGGGCAGTTGTTCTCTGTCTCTGTCTCTGTCTCTGTCCGTCTCTCTGTCTGTGTCTCTGTCTTTCTCGGTCTCTCTATGTCCCTCTTTCTCTCTGTCTCCCTGTCTCTCTGTCTCTCGGTATGTCTCATCTCTCTCACTCTCTCTCATTGTCTCTCTCCCTCTACCTCTGTGCCATATCTCTGTCTATCTGTCTGCCTGTTTGTCTGTCTGTCTGTCTGTCTGCCTGCCTGCCTGCCTGCCTGTCTGCCTGCCTGTCTGTCTGTCTGTCTGTCTGTCTGTCTGTCTGTCTGTATGTCTCACTATCCTTATCTTTTTCCATCTCTCTCTCTTCTAGTTCTATCTCTTCTCTCTCTCTCTCTCTCTCTCTCTCTCTCTATCTCTCTCTCTCTCCCTCTCTCTCTCTCTCTCCCTCTCTCTCTCTCTCTCTCTCTCTCTCTTTCTCCCTCTCTCTCTCTTTCTCCCTGCCTCTACCCCTCTGTCTCACTGTCTCTCTCTTACTATCTCTCGGCGGAAGAGCCAAGGCATTGGCAGATTGCATTAAGTCGTTTAATCCGCTTTTCTTGTTGCGGGATCCTTCCTCTTATCTTACCGAATGGTCGGAATAACTATAGATCCCTGGCGTCTCTTGGGTAGTCTGCACTGTCCGGACACCGCTAGATTCACTCGTCAAACTTCCCCGCTTTTTTAATTTCCAGGAGGTCGCTTTGAGCAGGGTGGGGGATGGCTCTATCGGATGATTTCAAGCAATACAATCATCTCTCTTCGGCGTGACAGTGTAATGTCCAGGGTCTTAGTAACGGAACTGGATGAATTCAGCGAATATGTCATATTGGACGGTCCTCCCCCAAGCTCAGTACAGTCATGGCTCCTGTTTTGACTAGTCTTACAGGCCATTTGTTTGTCCAATGTATATACTCATCTTAGGAAGACTTCGAAACTACACTCCTGATTTTAGACAAAATTTCTCCTGTAAATAGATTAACTCTAGATTTACGTTCAGATTATGGATTTCAGGCTCTCTTAGCTCTATACTTGAACCTCCTGAACTGATGTAACCAACAAGGTAGATATGGACTTGGTTTGGAAAGTTGAAAGTGCAGTCTAGTAGAATTTCCTGATAAATTCTTAACATCAGCCTAATATCGGGGAGTGGGTGCATTCGATGAATCTTACCTGTATTCTATCCTCGGGTAGGTCCGTCTTCAAGGCAAGCATCTCACGGGCATACACGTCTGGGTAATGGGCGTCTGTGAACGCCTTCTCTAGTTCCTCCAGCTGGTAGCTCGTGAATATGGTCCTAAGAAAGGAGACAATGATGGACACTTATGGGGTTTAGTGGCTGTTCAAAGACCGACTGTTCCGATCAAGTTGTTTCTTTTCGTCGTTATGATGTGGAATTAATGGGTCGGTCTGTCGGTTTGTCGGTCTGTCGGGATGTATTACTAGCATTTGCTTGCTTGTTTTCCTACTTGATTTCTTGCATGCTTGCCTTTTTGCTTGCTTGCTTACTTGCTTGCTTGCTTGCTTGCCTGCTTGCTTGTTCGCTTGCATGCTTGCTTGTTTGTTTGCTTGCTTGCTTGCCTGCCTGCCTGCCTGCTTGCTTGCTTGCTTGATTGCTTGCTTACTTGCTTGCTTGTTTGCAATGCTCGCTTGCCTGCTCGCTTGCCTGCTCGCTTGCTTGCTTGCTTACTTGCTTGCTTATTTGCTTGCCTGCCTGCTTGATTGCCTGCCTGCTTGATTGCCTGCTTGCTTGCTTGCTTGCTTGCTTACTTGCTTGCTTGCTTAATGCATGCATGCTTGCTTGCTCGCTTGCTCGCTTGCCTGCTTGCTTGTTTGCTTGCTTGCTTGCTTGCTTGCTTGCAATGCTTGCTTGAAGCATCCCATGCAACTGTGCCCATCCCTTCTCCTTCACCTTGCCACCGTGTCATCGACCTGTTGGCTTAGGATCGACCCATGTTGCATTAAAGAAGAATGAAACCCAGAGAAAATAGTTGGCTTATCTCTTTGGTTGATAAAACCAACCTACAATTACCCATGTGCAACTCACCTACGAGTTTCATAAAGAGGGAAAAATCATGGAATTCGGTGGTCGAATTCGCGTTCCCTCAACCCGCCATGCTTTCGAAATTTCCGGAAGGTCACTGCGGGGGTATGACATCACGGCGGAGACGACCCTGTCTGATTGGTCAGTTAGGCTTGTTCAATCATTTTAATTTAAACTACAAATATTAATCAACATTTAAAAAAGAATTATACCTCAATGTGTGAGAAAATAATCTTATAATCCTTTGCAGATTTATTGTTTTTCGCTTTGGTCATTATTTGAATTATTCTAGTGGATTGCGTATAGTCTTGATCTACAAACACTTTCACGGCTTCCTGATTGCATACGTTGCACGGACTGTACATGTACATGTACATGTACAGTGCACGTACAATGTACACGTTGTGTACTGCATGTAATGTACAGTACATGTACACACTACTACTGTACTGTACACGTGTACAATGTACACGTTGTGTCCTACTTGTAATGTACTACTGTACACGTGTACATTACGTTGGTATCTGTAACAAAATAAACGCTGCGCAATTTTGGTTCTCTGTTTTCTTGATCTTCGCCGAATGGCGACCTGTTATAACAGCTGAACAAGTAGGCCTAAAATAACTTAAACACCAGGGGCTGAGTTTAATAAAGGTCCGACAACTATGACTGGGAGCCCACTGTGTCCGGCTTTTGTTTCAGCTCGCGTAATTTTAATAGGAAAATACGAGAAATGATTCAAGAGATGGTCGATGTTTTGGAGAGATTTCAGTTGTACCATGGAGGAATTTGTACACGTTAGCGAAGCTGTGTGGAGTTTAGTGGGGGTCAGGGGTCATGCACACAATAGCGCTGGGTGACAGGAGTTGCGGTCAGCGACCAGGGAATAAACAGTGTGGGCGACTGGAGTCGCGTTCCGATAACGTGTAAATTAGGCCTAGCTCCATGTTCTTGTTGCAGCACAAATAAAAATACGGCACGGTACGTATATCCCCCCTTCTTCCTCCATGGTAATTGGTACAATACATGTATATATCCATGGAGTTTACCCTCCATGAGTTACAGATAAGCGGTCTGCGAGAAAGACTAGGCAGAACGTGCATGTGAGAAAAATCACGCCAGGACCGAAACGAAAACACATCAAAAGTCGATCGTATCATACAGGAAAAACATCAAAATTAACTCAGCTTTCTGGATTCCAATGCGGCAATTCGTGAAGCTGTCGATGAACGTGATGCCACCGCTGGTCGATGTGAAAATACTGAAGGAACGGCATGTTCTTTCAGTATATTTCTCGGCTTCGAGCCGGTGAGTTTGGCCCGCAAGTCAACCTCGATCCCAACTCCTCCTCCGTGAAGTGATCGCTACAAATCACGTCATTTCGACTATATTTGTAGCCGACATTGAGAAATTTTTCTACTTGTATGGCCGCAGCCCACTTCCCAAACAAGTCAGGTCTCTTGGCCTTGTTAGGAACTGCATGGACAGATTTCCCTAGCTTTTTTTCCGCTGGCATTGTTACAACCAAAAGCCTGGCAGTGCACTCGCGAGTGTATATAAACTGCACGCAGTATACATGTGTTGTGTACACACATGTTGTAGGGATACGTCCGGGCCCATGCGGGGGTTGCCCGTCATTATATCATACCCCCCGCAGTGACCTGCCGGGAATTTCGAAAACATGGCGGGTACAGGGAACGCGAATTCGACCACCGAATTCCATCATTTTCCCCTCTTTATGAAACTCGTAGGTGAGTTGCACATGGGTAATTGTTGGTTGGTTTTATCAACCAAAGAGATAAGCCAACTATTTTCTCTGGGTTTCATTCTTCTTTAACCATTGGCTCATCGGCAGACCCTGTACATCAGCGGAGCACAGAGGTTACCTCTGTGGTCAAATCACATGGTGGCGGGGCAAAAGTCAACCCGTGAAATCCCAGTCGGCTATAAGTGTCGCCCTATCGACCGCGGCACTAGGCCGAGTGAGCTAGGACGGGTGACTCTTGCCGGCTACGAGGGAGAGTAAACGGCACGGAGTTATACAATGTACATGTAGTACATGTACACACGGAGTGATGCATGTGACTGGAAAGTTAAAGAGTTTGGCCTCTGGGCAATGCAAGCCAAAACGCCTCTGTTTCCATTGCCTTGGGTAGTGTGAGGATTTGGTTCAGAATCTATAAGGGTTACTAACTCACTGGTATTAAGGTAATGGCATCTATCTACTCGCTATTCACTGTAACGCAGAAAGCATTCAATCCCTGCCGTGAAGCCCGCCACTCGCTCTATGATCCGAACACAGCAAACGGATTACTCGCATCACAAAGTATTCTTAGATTGGAGGAGGTCATTATGATTATTTGGGCGGTTTCAAATCAGGATGCTGGGAGTCGGGTGGACGCTTAGGAAGACCGCACAGACCCAGCGGGAAGACATGAGTTTCATCGTTGAGAGTTTGAGGCGGTAGACACTTAGGTCTGTTCATCTCAGTCGAATTGTGTGGTACCGTTGCACGCAGTGGGCTTTTCTGCGACTGAACTACACATTTCACCATGCCACTCCCCAATTATTGACCCCAACTATTTCTCCTCCTTTCAACGAGGTATGCCCCAATACAGGGAGTTGACTAATAAAAACTCCGAGCTAGGCTCACTAACCCCAGGTGGACATGCAGACGTCTCGATAAGGACCAGGACGTATAGACGTCAGTCCAAGGGGATTCCAAAGCTCTCCAAAATTGGCCTCGGCAAGACTAAACATTTGCCTTGGAGCCACGGTTGAAATGCTTGACTAATTGGGGTTGGCATAAGCACGAGGGACGATTAGGGGCGCACACACCCAGGACGTGCTTGAGTTTCGTTCCTTCAGGGGACAGTTGGAAGGAGATAAGGACACGGACATTTCAAAAAACCGTGTAGCACCGGCTGGTTCTTACCAGGCAGCCGCCTAGCGAGGTCTTGCTATACACGTACTCATGCTATACTTGCTCTGTGCTATTTCCTAGCTTCGCCGTCACCTCGTGGGTCACATCGCAGCGCTTAGCGCTCCGTGAACGACCCCTGCAAAGTGTTTGTCAAACAAACAGCTGCCACTCTGCTTCAATTTTCCTTCGGATGTTTTTTTTCTTTCCCCCGAACCATTTTTCTTCTCTCTGTGACTGACAAATGGTCAGGCCACTTCAGGTAATCAGCGACCTACAACTTAAATCGTACTTGACATCAATTTTGTCCATGTCTGGTTGATTAAGGAGGGCTTGTTTAACCGTGGAGTTGCCTTGCTTTGACACAGCATAGCTGTCAGCGCACAAAGCCTTGGCATGCTTAACCTTCAAGGCCCTAACCCCCTTGCTACCAAAACATCTTGGCCAAACTGTGGCGGAAATCGGTTCAAAGATCAACTGAATATAATTTACGACATGGTAGAATTTGATAGAGAACCGTCTAAGTACTTGCCCAACCAAATTAAATTGATCAAACATTACTAAATCAAATATTTACCCCAACAAAAATTTTAAAAATTTAGTGGGCCTGACGTTTCGATCCTAGCAGGACCTTTCTTAAAGACCTTTGAGAAAGGTCCTGCGAGGATCTAAACGTCAGGTCCACTAAATTTTGAAAATTGCATTTTGGTAAATTTAGTCAGTAAGCAGTTAGCAACATTTTCGTATATCACTTTAAAAACAATTTTGTTGAATTTGGATCAAACAATATACGCAAGGGGTGACCGCCTCGTTTACATGGTATCAATTTTGTTATGGTTTTCTGAACACTGGAGATGATATCATGATATTGTATAAACGCATGCCACTTTTCGCTGCTGAATTGTTTGCTCGTATGAAGAAATTGATATCTGAGTGCCGTGTACAGACAGTGTTTCTAAATACTGTATTATCAATTACCTGTCAGTCGTATCGTGCCATCGGATAAATACTGTAGGATTATCAGTAATCCCTCGACCTATTTTCTTCTGAAGCCCGAAGGCACAAAGTTGCCTTCCGTACTTGCGTTGGTTCTAGCGATACATGCCCCTGTGGATCCCATGGATATTGGCCCACTCCGAGGAGAGGAGCGCCAGCGTGTCAAGACAAAAATGTCCCCCGGCAATGCACCCATGGGTCCCCACGAGCCCGCCGCTGCAGACGGGGCCGCGCGTCGATCCACCCGAAGAATGAAATTGCCAGTCACCGAGAGGCAGACTGAGACTCGTGGGTAAGAGCACAGCTAAACAACCATTAACCCGTCTCAAGAAGGACTTCAAATGTTGCCAGTAAATCAATGGAAGTTAAGAATTTTGTATCGATACAAAAAAAAGAATTAAAATCATTCAAAATGATATCATGATTTTATTTATTGGGGGAGCTCTCTCAATCATAGGACACACGCAATCAAAAAGTGTATCCCAATCAAATTTCAAGTTGTAGGCCTATTTCAGGCGAGATTGTCTACATCCTATTTTGAAACTGCCGGTAGGTCACGAGTGGCTTTATCGGGACTCGAACCCGCGACTCATGACCGCTATTATTACTTGGCGTAGAAATCATCTTCAGCGCGTCCGACAGAGAATGCCCATCCCCCTGTGCACGATATACGTCCCGCTGCCCAAAACTGCTCAAAGATCGGACCGAATTGAGAGAACGGAACACGAGCCCTTGCATTGATACACGTTCAATAGGCTACATAGTCACTCAAAGGTTGATTGACATTAGGAGAGATGACTTATGCAACGGCTTCTCGTTCCTGTGGATGACATGCTGACATCCATGCACAGCGGACATACAAGTGCACACCAGGCAGACACAGAGAACTGGTAGAAATAAGAGACACAAAGCAGATCCCTATCTCAAGTAGACGGTCAGTCAAGGCTGACTGAAGTACTGTAGTAGGGAGCACAGGTCTGAAGAAAGATCTGAGAATCGCGGACGAGAACAAGAATCCGGAGATCTGCAGTGCAATCTATAATATTATTTCAACCCCACAATCCATTTGGAAGCGCACCATGTTATACAACAACCACACACCGAAGGGCCTCCGAAGCTATACGATTCCTACTAGCCACGAAATGTCTTCAGCAATATTTGATCTCTCTTATCAAATTCTCGCGTCCAAGAAAATTCGCTGTACCAAATTGGGCGGTGACGTACCGATAACAGCATCGGCACGTAATTGGTGTCAAACTATTCATTGCATTAGATGTGGTGGTTGGGTTTGTTTTAGAGAAGAGAAAAGGAGAGAGAGGGTGGGGAGTGGGAGAGAAAAGGAGAGAGAGAGAGAGAGAGAGAGAGACAGAGAGAGAGAGAGAGAGAGAGAGACAGAGAGAGAGAGAGAGAGAGAGAGAAAGAGAGAGAGAGAGAGAGAGAGAGAGAAAGAGAAAGAGAGAGAGAGAGAGAGAGAGGGGGAGGGAGAGAGAGAGAGGGGGAGAGAGAGACAGAGAGAGGGGGAGTGGGGGAGGAAGAGAGGAAGAGAAAGAGGTTGGGAGAGAGGGAGAGTGAGGTGGAGAGGGGAAGAGGCAGGAGGTAGAGGTGGAGAAAGAGAGAGGGAGAGAGAGGTGGAGAGGGGAAGTGGCATGAGGTAAAGGTGGAGAGAGAGAGGGAGACAGAGAGGTGGGGAGAGAGAGGGAGAGAGAGACGTGAAGAGAGAGACGTGGAGAGAGAGGTGGATATACAGAAGGAGACAGAGAGGGAGAGAGGGGTGGAGAGAGAGAGGGAGAGAGGGAGAGGGAGAGAGAGGGAGAGAGAGAGGTTGATAGACAGAGGGAGAGAGAGAGGGAGAGAGAGAGGTGGAGAGAGAGGTGGGAAGAGAGGGGGAGAGAGAAGGAGAGAGAGGGGGGAAAGAGGGGGGAGGTGGAGAGAGAGATGGATAGACAGAGGGAGAGAGAGGTGGAGAGAGAGAGGGAGAGAGAGTGGTGGGGAGAGAGAGGGAGGGAGAGACGTGAAGAGAGAGACGTGGAGAGAGAGGTGGATATACAGAAGGAGACAGAGAGGGAGAGAGGGGTGGAGAGAGAGAGGGAGAGAGGGAGAGGGAGAGAGAGGGAGAGAGAGAGGTTGATAGACAGAGGGAGAGAGAGAGGGAGAGAGAGGGGTGGAGAGAGAGGTGGGAAGAGAGGGGGAGAGAGAAGGAGAGAGAAGTGGAAAGAGAGGTGGGTGAGAGAGGGAGAGAGAGAGGTAGGGAGAGGGGTGTGAGAGAGGGAAAACGAAGAGGTAGGAATCGATCGGAATGTCATTAAGGAGGCACTGCCTGGATGCATCTTGGCTTGGCTTGTTCATTCAACTTGACTTCTTCTCACTCCGACAGCCTGGAAGCGTGATTCGCCTCCCTTTCCCCCGGGCAAATCACACTTGGTTCCCCATCAAATTAAGGCCTTTGATTTGGACAAGACGCCTTGGGCAATGGTGTTAGTTTGATAAACGTTATGTATACATCCACGTACAACTTGGCGCTTTAGCTCAACCCTTCCTCAACAGAAAAACAAAACACACACCCAACGGTATTTGGCATAGCCATAAAATTATAGAAATTAAAATATTGAAGTAGCTTTCTACATCACTAACATGATTTTTGTTTATGAACTACAATTCAATCCATGTTAAATCAAGAACTATTCATTTTATGACATCGGTTATTAATTTGGCGCGTCTAGTTAGCCTAGTATTAACAAATTATATACTCCTTACGGTAATCCCTATTTAAGTGGTATTATTTTCTATCCGTTGCCGATAAACTAGGTGAATTTCCACAGACATTAGTGGACCTCTGTCACGTGAAAGGTTCCTTTGCAGGAATGTGTTCCTCTTCCTTCGACTTTGATTTCGATTTCTGAAGTTGTCTGAGAGACATTCTGAGCGACTCACCTGTGTCGTCGCTTTTTGCGTTTCTTTTTGCCGGCACCTGTGAGCAGCGGAGAATGCTGGCCAGGCGGCGGGGACTGTGCGCCTCCAAACCCCCCTACTCCTCCCTGGCTCTCCTCGCTGCTCTCTACGATCTCTGTGAACAAGGGAGAGAGAAAAAAACAAAGGATGGAAGATGGAAATAAAGAAGAAAGGGTTGTAGACAATTTTCGCGAAATCCTCTTTGGGCAACTCAGTAGCTCCTTGGCAGTATGGAAGAGAAATGAAAGCAGATTTTAATGCGCTTTTATACTGCCTTACCTTCCACCTTTGCTAATTGGACAGAGACGTGGCCGATTATGTACACGACCAGGCGGACAATTGATGGAAATCCATTGATCCATCCAACACCCTTCACTCCCTCGTTATTTTGACTCTCTGTGTGAGTTTAAAGGCCCTGTACAACATTGGTGAAAGTCAAAAGATTGCCAGTTTGTTTGGTATACCATTAAACATCCAAAAAACGCAATCTTGCAAAGGTTTTAGCTCAAAGATGATCTGAGAAAGTAGAAAAAGGTAAAAAAAAAACACCAAAAAACCGTCACGGTTTTTGCACCATTCTGTAGTGTAAGGAATAGTTTATGACTTGCGAGTAATAAACTACTTAGATGTTGGAGTGAAGATTTCTAGGGAAGTACAGCATCCCAGACCGTAAGATTTCAACATGAGGATTATATCATGACCATCTACAAACTGTGTAAATTAGAAGGAAATCTGTGGACATTGATGTTTTCCGATCTTCCCAATGTTGTACTGGGCCTTTATAATAAGAAGCAGCAAACCTTGAGAAAAGGGAAAATATTGTACCAACTAAAAGAAAATTCTTATCAATTTTTCTTTCGATCTTTAAAGGCAATCATGCTGATGTGTCGATTGAGAAAGTGAGAATTCTCGCTGATTGGTGCAGGAGTGACGGTCCTGTGATGCGTATCCATGGTAACCTATCCAAGTATTACTTCAAGGACATTTCGAGCGTCCAGCCAAAGTCAAGACTCAGATATATCAAGCATGGCGCTAATCATGTATTTGGATAACCCGTCTGGAGACAAATTGGTATTTTGTTTTGATTTGTTTTGTCTATTTTTTTTTTCGGGCTGTGCCTCTGTAAAAGCTAGACCATATTGAGCACATAACAAGCAGCCTGTACTGATCATCCCTGATCCATTTGCTTTATCGACCGGGAGAAATTATGGGGTGTTTCAAATCTACGCAAGGTGGACAAACGTCCATTACAAATTAAAACATGGAAATGTAAAATGCAATTATTATTTCAATAAACTTAAAAGCCGTAGGAGAGGAGGGGGCTTTTAGATGGAGAAAGGTGCGGCATATCGACCGACCCTGAACGTGGCGATAGAATAGGCGTACCAGGCACGATGTGGGGCGAGGGACCTACATCGCTAGAATTTATGTCTATGTTATCAAGTTAAGCCATTTAGAAAGTAAGAAAAAGGGGTTACGCCTCAGCAAATGCTACCATCCATTTGTTGTCATTATCGGAGTAACAGGCCCCTGACAATGGCATGTGGGGAAGCGGTTTAATTGTTCTATTCAAAGTGTCAACTGGTGCCGGACATTGTTACCGATTCAATTAAGCAATTTCCAGAAAAACCCCAGCCTCCGAAATGACTCTTGGTTATCATATGTTCCCCTCCACCAGACTCCATCAGCGTGATCAGATCTGTGTGCTGAGCACGCAATGCAGACGTGACCTTTGACACGACATCGAGCGATAACCAACCCCCTCCACCCCCCCCCCCCCGCCAAAAAAAAAAAAAATCGGAAAAAACCCTGCTCACACCAGAATCCAAGAGCTTCGGTAGACAGAAATAGTTCAAGGTAATTTTGTTTTGGCCGAGGAAAATTTGATCTATATCTCCCCACACCTTCCCCGAAAAAAATAAAAAATAAAATCTCATTTCGGTACCTCTCAAGTGGGCAGGAGAGGGCGGTGTGGTGCACTTTTCACCGGCTTAGAGGCTGAGACCAGCACTTAAAGTGTTGGGATGATTATAGGGACGAGGCTAGTTCCTATTCCACTCCCCCGTGGTTTCAGTCATGCCCTCCCCTTCCCTCGTACTCGAGCCACCCCCGCTAGCTGTCACCGTGTTGCTGTCATGCAGCCATGCCGTGCTGCGCTGCGCTGGCCCCCGTGGGTCGGTGGCTCGGTCATGGTGGCGAGTCTGTACACACGCCGTCAGCAAGCGCGCTCCGCAAATAACTGCAGCTCAGACAGACAATCGGAATAACGTCTCTCTTCCTTTGTGTGTTTTAGAAAATCGCATGAAGAATATAATATCCTTGTACAAATGTGTATTTCAGTACATCAACTCGCAATGAAATGATCAGACTTGAAGGTTTGCATGGTGGAAGTACGAAGTGGAAGGTTTGCGAGGACAACATGTGTAACTTACTTCTCTTTCGAGGAAGAGTGTGGCTCTGAAAAGAGCCGGTAACTCAATGTTACATGTAGTGTGTATACTCTGCCCGTCGTCAGGAGACTGCTGGATTCCAACTATCATCTGTGTTTACATGCCCGATGAAAGCACTGGGGCGTGGCGAATCTTTCCAGCGATGAAATGGTCAAGCATATATTCATTTGCCGTCATGCGCACACTGATTACCGGTACGAATTCTAAATCAAAACCTAGATCTTGAGACGTGACCTTCGACCGCTGTCATCGTACCGGTAATGATTGTTTGAAACGTCTGTCCAGGTTTCGTTTCAGCAACGATACCAAAATACCCAAGCCTAGAGTCTTTGCTGTTTCGGCCATAGCAAACGTTCCACACTATAGTCTTGTGGCGCAGTATTTGGACCCATTCAGTGGGTAGTATGGTACTTTGTTACAGAGAAGCAAGGGATGAAGATATGGCGAGAACGTTAACCCGGTGTGTCGATGTATTCTCAGTTGAAACTATATGATATAGACGGATATCATGTTTTGTTATAAGGCTTTAATATATATGCCTAATTAAAGTTGAGGCATGGTTGCAAAACGACTATCCACCAGTCTGGTCTTCTAATCCAGACGGTATAATTAGGCCTTATTAGGCCTATTCATGTGTCTGGCTTTCAAATGGATGTCGAAAAATAGAACAGAGGCCTGGTCTATAGAAAAAGAAAACAATAATAAGCATCTATGTAATAGATCCTAATATATTATGGACAGAACAGAAAGGAAAATTCGCAATTTCAATCATCATCGATTCCTGAGTAGCCGTTGCACATCAATGTCATTACGGAACACTAAATCATGTCATTCTTTCGGACAGAAAAATGCACCTTTGGTCACATTATTAATGAATCAACACTCCCTGATCATTAATTGACTTCTAATAGTGTTGATCTGAGCCGCCTACGGGCACCCGACAACATCGTACTATGAAGCGAACAGCAGCATTCGTCTTATTTTGATAATAAACAAAATCTTCAATTTAAAATCATTGCTTTAAATCTGGCTATCTCCTGATCGTATGGACAGGTGTATTTGATATGTGTTCCGCTATCGCTTCACCTATAGACCCAATCAAACATTATTCATAGTACACGCTTGTTTGCACAGATTTGGCTCAAGGGGCATATCTGATATGCAGGGTGCCAGAATGGTAGCGCCATTTCACGCCCGGTGTGTCTCCACAATTCGCCCGACCCGCTAAGGCATTGCATGTATTCCTGTACTCGTGATAATTACACGCGGACACGGTAACGCGGCTAGACGGTGGCAAGTGTAGTGTGCTGGTATAAACGGTTGGACAGAGAGGGGCTCCCGAGGAATCTCACCAATACTTTCAACCCTGACTCTCACTCCAACCGCCCCTTCATGATCAGTGAACTCATGTAGAAGTAACATTGTAAGGGGACACACCGCTATCTTTACTCATATCAATTCTCCGTTTTCATCTTGCTGGAGTGATGATTAGAGACTCGGCGTAATAGTTGTGCTGTTTGCCGTGGGCTGCAGGCGTGCGTTGATTTTCCTCTTGATCATACACTAGGTATGACGCTATAGGTGCTTGCACACTGGCAACCTATCCCTCCAATGCCGATGAATCTGTATACAGTTGGACCGGACCCTGCCTGACCTTGGTCTTGTGAAAGGGTCCGAACACTTCACAGCACCCGGGCTTTCATTAACTCCATTTCTCTGCATCCAGGCTGTATCTTTGTCGTTGGTCCGGAGAAGTAATAGGTCTATTTGTGGCCCTGTCTCCACCTCAGCTCGGTCTCTGTTTCTCCCGGTTTCCCCCCCCCCCCTTTTTTGGACGTCTCTCGTCTCAGGATTCCAAGGCCCGCTGATTCATTGTTACCTTCCAGCTAACCATTGATGAGCGCGCAGCGAGCATTAGGCATTTGTCACAACTTCGCCACCAGAGCCTCATCGACTCCTAACCGTTTATTTCCCACAAAAGCGGTCGACCTTGCCACCTCGCGTCGCCCGGCTCTTTGGCACTGTCACGGGTCACTAATAGCTCGTTACGATCATGCGAAGAATGGCTGTTTCCCCTAAAATTTCCCCTTGATAATGTGTAATTCGTTCCCTTTAAATTCGTGCAAACCTGCTAACTCGATAATGTGGACCCGATGCACTCAAGCCTTTCAGAGACTTACCCGTTGCCTTCCCCGCGGTCTTCTAAGGAGCCATCTTTTTCGTTTTGTTTCAGATACGGCCGACTTGGAGTCGCGTCTTAATGTAGTGTACTTTCAAAGAGAAAAAAATGCATTAAACTCTCTAATTGCTCACGCCAAAAAGGCAACGGCACAAAGGGGCACTCGAAATTACTTCGCCCAGATCCAAAAGGCCAAGACGACTTAATAACCATTTTCGTCGACACGTCTTGAAAACCGGCTTGATTAATGGACACATGGAGATATGCTTTGATTGGTCCAAAGTTGGGTCTTTTCAGATCGACAGCGCCACCAGGTGCTTTGCTAAGTTATGTTTTGATTCATTACAGCCCCCTCTCTCTCTCTCTTCATCTCCCTCTCTCTGTCTCTCTCTCCCCTCTATCACTCTCCCTTCCTGTCTCTGTCTCTACATCTATGTCTCTGTCCCTCTCTCTCCCCCTCTCTAGCTCACTCTCTCTGTCTCTCTCCCTCTCCCTCTCCGTCTCTGTCTCTCTCTACCCTCTCTCAATCTCCCTCCCTGTTTCTGTCTCTCCCTCCCCTCTCTGTCTCTCCCTTCCCCTCTCTCTTTCTCTCTCTCCCTACATTTATACATTATATATATCTCCATCTCTCTTTTCTCTCTCCCTTTCCCTCTCTTTTCTCTATCTCTCTTTTTCTTTCTTTCGTTCTCTCCCTCACTCTCTATCCCGTCCTCTCTCTCTCCCCCTCTCTCTCTCTCTCACCTCTATCTCTCTCAGTCTCTCTCTCCCCTCTATCTCTCTCAGTCTCTCTCTCCCCTCTATCTCTCTCAGTCTCTCTCTCCCCCTCTATCTCTCTCTCTGTCTCTCTATCTATGTCTCTCTCTCTATCTCTCTATCTCTCTATCTCTCTCAGTCTCTCTCTCTCCATCTCTCTCTCTCTCTCTCTATTATATGTCTGATACCTTAAACCTGCAGAACACTTAATGACATCCATTCTGCTTCGGCAGGTTTGGTACTGAAAGAGGTTTTCAAGGTGACCGTATAAAATATGAGGCCAGGAGAGATGGATATCGATCATTTAACTGGCAACCAAAAATACGACAAATCATCGCATATGATTAGTTTCATTCGGTAGAGAAATGATAAAGTATTATGGACATTTAGGGGTAAGAATGCTAAGACATGTTTAATGCTTAGCACATTCTTACCTGTTTAGCAGCACCAGTGAGGTGTTTGGGTGCATTTAGTGCCAGGGAGGTGTTTGGGTGCATTTAGTGGCAGCACCAAATCTAATATGGGTGGCTATTTGACAAATTGAAAAGCAGGGAATGATACACCATCTCCCTGTGCCTGTCACCCCCTCCCCTTCATCGTGATAGTCCACTTAGCTAATTTTTAAAAAGGATGTAGTCTGTTCGTATCCTCGGGCCCTATAACAAGCTAATCCCAAGTGTAATGTTGTTACACTCCTGATTAAGATATGTCCGTCACCTCCACCTATCACTTAATATCACTCCGCCTGTGCCAAAGAAAACAGACGAGATTAAAGCAGGAGAGAGAGAGATAGAGTAGGGCGGGAAGAGAGAGGTTTGAGCAAGACCTCAGTCTGACAAAGTATTTGGTTTCGCGCGCAAAAACACAAACAAACATATGTGAGTCTGGCTAATTCGATCAAGTTGGCGAATCAATAACCTTCTGGTGGGTGGGTGTGGGTGTGTGTCATCTCGCCCCGTCCTTACAAGGAGGCTGGCAGGCCCGGCAAACTAGCCTTTTTAGTTCTAGCAAGTTGACCTGTGAAATTGAATTGAGCGGGTTTCTCCCTTCTCGTCTGGCTCCGCGCAAATTGTCTAAGGGGGGATGCAGTACGATCAGCTTAATTGAATTTAGTCCCTGCCTCGCATTGCCTGCCTCTCCTCAACCCCCCCCCCCCTCTCCTCAACCCCCCCCCCCCCCCTCAACCCAACACACTCACTGCTCCAGCAACATCACCCAGTCATAATTAAACTAATCTCAATATTACCGTCGGCTGCTAAATTTGATTTTGTGGGCGGGCATGGATGTGTAATAATTGGTGAGAGAAAGTGGTCCTTGTGATCGGGTGTCCCCCCCCCTTCGGAACCGAAAACACTTGTCAGGTTAATCGAGTCAACACGTAGGTGGACCCTACACCCTGGCCAGTAGTCGGGATTACCCAATACAACCACCCCCCCCCCCCTCTAACTCATGTCTTCTATCTTGTACGTGTGTACGCTACTAAACTACAGCTCATTAAATGCACTAACTTGATTACCGTTACACGGACCAATGCTTCACTCTCACTCCGGCAGCAGAATTTTTTTTTTCATCTTCCGAGGGAAAAGGGCGGGTGGGGAACACAAGGGCCGAATAATCAATTGTCAAAGCACAAAAAGGCGATCGTGTAAGTAAACAGCGGCCACCACAAGGCGGTGATGTTCCTCGCTATCGTTCAGAGAGGGAAGGGAAGTCTTACAGTCACGGCGAACAGGAAGGAGTGAGAGGTGGGTCGATGCTGCTATCTGTGCGCGCGATATCACAGCAGGACGGACATTATTCCTGCGCGGTGGGGTAATGGCGGGACCTAATCAACAGATATTACCCGCCGCACGCCCACTTTGCACCGCGCTAAAACCGCACGCAGGGACGGTGCTCGGCATTCCGGTCACTTGACTCCGGCCTGACGACGCTGGAGAAGACTTGAGGGAGACGCATGCCCAAGACCGCTGGCCGGGCCCCGGCCGGCTCTTGCAGAGACTAGACCCGGGCGATAGCTAGCCTCGCCCTGCGAGGCAGACACTTTACGGAATTGAAACATGTAAGCAGTAATTTGATTCGCTTCGATCCAGCGCGTTATTGAATTAACACGCCGTGAAAGGGGCCTGAATAACCGAGCAAGCTATCCGCGCGAAATTAATTCCAAATCCCATCGTGGCCTAGCACGCAATTCGCGGTTCTAATCCATGTTACTACAAGGATTTGGGCTAGCCATGGCAAGAGGGAGAATTACTGCTAAGTACGACTTACATAGTGCACATCACATCATCCACCCATCCTTGCCCGCTTCCTTCTCCATCTCCCCTCCCCCTTTCCTTCCTTCCCTCCCTCCCTCCCTCCCTCCATCCCTCCCTCCCCCTCTCTCCCTCCCTCCCTCCCTCCCTCCATCCATCCCTCCATCCCTCCCTCCACCCATCCCTCCATCCCTCCATCCATCCCTCCCTCCACCCATCCCTCCCTCCCTCCATCCCTCCCTCTCTCCCTCCCTCCCTCCCTCCATCCCTCCATCCCTCCCTCCCTCCCTCCATCCCTCCCTCTCTCCCTCCCTCCATCCCTCCCTCCACCCATCCCTCCATCCCTCCATCCATCCCTCCACCCATCCCTCCATCCATCCATCCCTCCCTCCACCCATCCCTCCATCCCTCCCTCTCTCCCTCCCTCCCTCCATCCCTCTCTCTCTCTCTCCCTCCCTCCCTCCATCCCTCCCTCCCTCCCTCCCTCCATCCCTCCCTCCCTCTCTCCCTCCCTCCCTCCATCCCTCCCTCCCTCCCTCCATCCCTCCCTCTCTCCCTCCCTCTCTCCCTCCATCCCTCCCTCTCTCCCTCCCTCCCTCCATCCCTCTCTCTCTCCCTCCCTCCATCCCTCCCTCTCTCCCTCCCTCCCTCCATCCCTCCCTCCCTCCATCCCTCCCTCTCTCTCTCCCTCCCTCCTTCCCGAGTTCATTGGTGCGTGTGCTGACCCCCGCTCCGCATCTCCGCTCCTCCAGCATGTAACTGCCTCCATCCTGGGATCAATATGTGCTTATATTAAGGCACGGATTCCCCTTGTAGTTTTCGCCTGAGCCATAACTTGATAAGGTAATCACACGCAACAACCCCCCCCCCCCTTGACTAGCTCACCCCCTGAAGCTCAAATTGAGAGCACCGCTCAAGATTCCCTTTCCTCACTCTCCCTCTCCTCCCCTCTCCTCCCCTCCCTCTCCCCCTCCCTCTTCCCTCCCTCTTCCCTCCCTCTCTCCTCTCCACTAACCTACTGACTTGTCTACACTCAGACGATAGATACACAGCCATGAAACGCCGTGAGAATGATAAGAAGACGCTCATAAAAAATGCAAATATGACACACTTTTCGATGTCTGCAATCCTGGCTTATTATTCTGTTTTGCCGGCTAGTTTTCCCCGGGATATGCGCTCCTTGGTGTCGGGTTTCAACTTGGCATCGCAGGGTTTTTTTCCCCTCGTTCTCTCTCTCCCTCTATCCGCGAGTCTCCGTCCGTCTCGGTTCGTGCGAAGAGGCTAAAGACAGGATAGAGTAGCTCGATTGGGCTCATCCACGTGCCTTAGGTCTAAGCAGGGATTATTTCAGTCGGGAAATGTATACATCGCGCAAGTTTTTGCTAATGAATTTTGCATATTTTGTGAGTGTATACACGTATTTCGATTCCCGGGCACGGTGATCACACGCTGCATCCTCCCAGCATCAATTCATTTTCACTCACACCTTCTCCGTCGAAATCTTACACGATACCGTTTCAATTTAGAAAACAACTGCATAATTATGGCTAACACTTTGGCGATGTGTCTATAGTGTGAACGGACAGAAACGTTATGACACCTTGTCTTTCTTATCGGATGTGTGAAAGGTCAAAGAAATAAAGGGAAATCTGTGAACGTGTGAATGGTGGTGAAATTGCTTCCACAAACAAGGTAAATAGCAAGTAAACATTCTTGATTTGACCGTTCTTTAGATCTCCCGCTTTTGTGGTTTGGAGAGCTGAGGGGTTCCCACCGCTAATGTGTTATTGGTGAATGCTTTTACGATACACATCACAAACTTCATTGGATGTTGGACAAGATGAAACCATCGGGACATGAGTGTGGTTGTTGCCGACCAAAGGTGGATTGAAATCCAACGCGGTAAAGCGTGCGTGAACATTCATCTTGTTTCTAAAGAAATAGCACATTTCCTCGTTTAGATTATAAGTGAAGCATTGTGGAAAAAACTAAGTGGAAGGTTAGCGGTGACACCATATCTCTTCTCTTTCAAGAAGTGTTATGTTGCTCTGAAAAGAGCCAGCTCTGAAGAGCCACACTTTTAGTGAAAGAGAAGAGATACATGGTGTCACCGCAAACCTTCCACTTAGTTTTCTCGTTAATTATTCAGTATATGAACCGCCCTTAGATTACTTTTATCATTCTGATCGAAAAATCGCAGTGAGCCATGACACATGTTGGGACTCCCTGCCCGTGAAGTTTGCGCACTCCGACAATAGTACATTTTTTTCAGTTTCACTTAAAAAAAGTGGGACCATTTCACCCAGCGGTGCATATATAATCGCTTCACAACACGACGACCTTGGTCAGCGCCACCAAAACAAAGGTTGTTTTCCTACTTGAGGGATGAAAACTAAAAACTTTAATTAGACCTGATGATGACTTGTTTTTCTCAATTCGCTCTCAGGAAAACTTACAACACCGTGCACTTTTTGAGTGTTTTGTACGAAGCAGCGAATACATTCACGTCACGGCTACAACATAAATTCGTTTTTAAAAGACCTCTTTAAAAGCTAGTATACCTTTTTTTTTCAAAACGTATTTTTGCCGACAATATGATATATCTAACATTAAACTGACATCAATGATTTTTCATAATTTTATCGCGCAAATTGAATGGCAGAATCATATTGCGATGATAAAATGCAAGAAAATTAGTAAAATGTCCATCAGGACACGACAATCTTGTTCATGTCGGCTTTCAAAGATTCACGTCCCTAACCACGACCCAGTGTAATACTCCTCCGCTATTTCATTGAGGAATTCATGGATTTATTTATTTATTATTTTCACACCACGATCGCGCGTGACTTGGAATAAGCTACATTAAGTAGCTACCCCTAATATATGTTCTCATAATCGCGCACGAGCTTGCAAGCTTCCGTAGCCGATTCGGTCCTAATAAATTGCCTGGCACTCAAGTCCTGTGGCTGAACGGCTCTATCACCGGCTCTGGTAGAGGAAGAGACGGTCGGAGGGGGCGGTAGCGGTACTGGCGGAGGTGTTGGACGGATGAGAGAGGGGGCTATAGGTGTGACTCCTTAGCTAATTGACGGTAAACACAGAGGTGGGAGATTGAACACTTCGGTGTGTAAGTAAGCCGGCTAATCGTGTTTACCGTCATGCACTGCCACGCTCGCCTGCCTGTTACACCGCTGCCACCTCGCACCCCTGCCAATTGCCTGATGGAATCACGGCCCTGCAAAAGGTCAGGTGTCAGACGCTGGAAATGGCAACCAGTGTCGGACGAAAACAAGAACAACAGGGTCTGGGTGTGAGCGGTATTGGTGGCAGGCGAGCGTAACGACCGTGATACATGACGGGGGGGGGGGGGTTTCCACCTCTGCGGAGGTCCGAAGCAGCTACCGTCATTGTTTCTGCTGAGCAAATTTGAACAGGACACACAACATACAAACTAAAAGGCAATTTCTGAATCTGACTCAATCTTTAAGGGTATGTTGTGTCGCTCCCTGCAGGAAATTCGTTTTTTTTTTCAATCGACATCATTTCGAAGTTACCATGGTCTGCCTATTTCAGAAAAAGCCACACAGGTTCGAAATGTCACGGCCTCTAACTTTTTCAGATTCGTAGATGTGTTCCAGGTGACTCTTTCCAGCGAGCAATTCGGGTCAATTTTGATAAGCAAACGGACTTTAGCTTTGCTTTGATCCAGCACTCGACAAACCCGGTGAGAAGATTGCAGTATAATGATGCATTCCGTTCATGTAACCACAACCATTTCCTTCGATTCTTCGTAACTTGTAAGCCATTGAAATCCATTATTCGGAACCATCTCAATACCTCCATGTAGAGGTTCACTAAAAAAAAATTCCAATAGCCAAAGCTGTGTGTTGCAAACTGTCTAGGCCTACTGACGAAAATGACCCAAAATGCAAATGTTACAGACAGGACCTTTTCTCTGCCTTTGAGAAAATCTCTGTAGGGATCGAAACGTCAGACCCTCTGCTTGTTGCAGGTTTTCACTGAGTATTGGATCGGATGTAATGTACCAAGTTCACCCGTGTATAGATCCCCACGAATCCGTGTACCTATTGATGTCTGGCCGAGGTTCACATCACGTCTGAACTCCACCTCTCCGTGCAGCTCCGGTCCCAGACTGAATCCCCCTTCCCCAATCGATGTCATGTTTGCTCTCTTCATCCGTGAATTTAGGCCGGTGAATCCAAGGCACGTACCGACCCTGGTTGTGTGATTCCTGGTTGTTCACATTTGACGGAGATCACTTGGTGTTCTTACGCGTGTACCGTGTGGCTCGCTGTTCAGATTCACGTTGGCTTGGTCGCTTTTACGGACTGCGTGCGTGACTGTGTCAGCACGTTTGGCAAATTGCCAGTACGCCTGCCCAGTGTCAAACCTATCAGTTGTACACAGTGGTTGTTGGTGGTTTCGTTCCTCCACTTTGCCCGTCTAAATTTTGATAGTTATAGTTTACTGGTTTAGTTGATTGCTTAGTTGCTTGGTTGCTTGGTTGCTTGGTTACTTTCTTTCAAGCTTGCTTGTTTGCTTGCTTGCTTGATTGATTGTTTGCTTGCTTGGTTACATCACAACATGGGACTTGAACAATAAGCCGTTCTGAATTGCTATTGTTTCGGCTTTTAGCCAAAGTTTGCTTTTGAATCAGCAGTAACATTACCCCAACTCGTTTGTAAAGAATCGCTAGGAATGATTCATCGCTAACCGTCTCTTTCCCTCTCGCCCAGTCTCATTATTGATAGCCAACTAACCCATTTGCGTCGGAGCAGACTTCTGCCCGACCCTACCTCCCTCAGATCGTGACAAATTGGGGACAAGGGACACTCGCCAAACATCCCGACCGTGTCCGAGACGTCCCGTATTGCATGCAAATGTCACAAGGTCACAAATAAGACCGGAGAGCAGACTACGAGTGGCGGTTCGGTCATTAATCGATGCCATTCTTCCAGGCAACCGTCACATTCAGCATCGGTCCGATTGTTTTCCGGCTCCAGAAAATACAACCCGCTGCGATCGAATGAAATGAAAATATTATTATGTGCGCTGGAGAAAATCTAGCGTGGTTTGTGGGCTGAATTTTGGGCTGACGTTCTTGTTGGCAGATTAAAAGTTTGAGCGCAAATATAAACCATCTGTCTCGAGCATTGAGTGGACTGGCAGTCGGTCGCTAGCCGATGGACGTCCGCATGCATAAGACCCACTCCCATGATTGCCAAAAAACTAGCCCATTGTTATACGCGCCACGGTATAGGCCTACACGCTGAGGACGATTTAATTAAACGTCATTGCCTCTTCATTCTTGGCCGACTATAATATCTCTTTGCACCGATAAGCATCTCAAGATTGCGCTCTAACATTCATGGACGTCAGTCCGATGACAAAGATGAAGCTTCCTTTATCTGTGCTCTAGCATCGACGAGCGCGTGGAAGTCTGCAGTTCTCGTAAAGGCGTGTTTTTGGAAGGGGTCTTGAGGAGTGGAAGTTTTCGAGCGGTCCAGGGGGTGAGAAGAGATAACTGGGCTCTCTCCTGACCGTAAATTAGCATCCAATTGTGTGATCGAGGAACATGGAACACGTGCCTGATCGTAACGGGATTCCTCTTGTGTCAGGCTCTCATTAGCCACCCTATAGCCGCGTGCTTTTCATGCACGCACCGCATCTCTCAGGCCTTTTCTGAATGGGTGAGAGGGAGAGGATGGCCGAGCCTGAGACAGGCGACCAGCGGATGTTTGCTTGGATGTTCGCGGGACAGGGGGTCTTTGGGCCCGTACAATGCTGACTGTGGGAGGGTGGGGTTTACGCAGGAAGTATTTACAACCCTCTCCCCTCCCGCTCCTCTTCTCTTGCCTAAGACTGACAGGTCCACCCACCTGTGACCATTTCCGTTTTCTATTCACCAATCAATCCGATTTGCCCCGCTCCACTGCATCTCACAATCACTGCGTCCATCAATCGGGCTGCTGGCGAATCTCACTTTGATAGCGGCCATCGGAAATTCGAGAAAAGAAAACTCCCTTTTTTTTTCTCCCGAGTCAAGTTTTCCTTTCTTTTGCCAATTAATACACGTCCAATTTAAACGATGTGCGACCCCAAGCAGTGCTATAGATTTCATATATACTATAAAGTCATAATTTAATCTTTCCTTCCAGGATATCGATTATTTTAATTCATAAAAGGTTGAGTGAATACTTCGTAGGACCGAGGCAATGTTGGTATGAGTATTGATTGGTAGGAGAGCTGGCTGTCGGCCCAGTGGCTAGACTTTGACAAATGAAGCGATTCAGGCCAACGCTCTCATTTACAGTATGCCTTGTCGGTGTGTTCTGTTCTCTCCACAATCTAGGGCCAAGGGAATGGAGTGAATTTGCACAGGAGAAGAGGAAAGATGCATTTGAGGAATATGCCCATACTTGTACCCAATTAAAGTCAGACTAGATACATCGTGACTCCAGAAAAATACACCCCACAACGTATGGCTACATTTTGAGAGAGAGAGAGAGAGAATGAGAGAGAGAGAGAGGGGGGGGGGGGAGAGAAGGGGAGAGAGAGAGACAGGGAGAGAGAGAAGGGGAGAGAGAGAGGGAGAGAGCGAGAGAGAGATGGGGGAAGGGGAGAGGGAGAGGAGGAGAGAGAGAGAGCGAGAGAGCGAGAGAGAGATGGGGAAGGGGAGAGAGAGAGCGAGAGAGAGAGAGGGAGAGAGCTAGAGAGAGAGGAGAGAGGGAGGTGGAGGGATAGAGATAGGGGAGACGGAGAGAGATATAGAGAGAGAAGATGAGAGGAACCTGGAAAGAGAGAGAGAGAGAGGGAGGGGAGAGAGAGCATGGAGATAAGGGGGAGAGAGGGAGAGAGGGAGAGAGAGGGAGATGGAGATAGAGAGGGAGAGAGGGAGGGGAAGGAAAGAGAGAGGATGAAGAGAAGGGGTACAGAGAAAGAGAGGGGAGAGAGAGAGAGGGAGAGAGAGAACGGAGAGAGGGGAGATAGAGGGGGAGAGAGAGAACGAAGAGAGGGAGGAAGAGAGCAGGAGAAGGAGAGAGAGAGAGAGAGAGGGGAGGGAAGGAGAGAAGGAGCGAGAGATGGATTTTCGGAACGAAAGCCCATCGCTTGATTACACAGTTTTCTATGCTTTTTGAGTGTTTTTAATGACACAGAATGAAGAGGAAATGTGGATCAATGTTTGCATTGATCACAATGATTCTTATCAGTCATTTTGCCACCATCATTTGATGTCCTTCTTCATAGATGGTTCTATTTCGTAGATCTTTGTAATTACAATTAGGAATCAAAAGACATATATTGACACCGTTCCGCATCTTCTGTCTATATATAATCCCACTTATTTAATTTTTCCTTCGTTCAAACCGTATCCAACCTAGCGGGAAAATCACTCCATAAAATAATGGAGTCATCATTTGGCAAGTATAGCAATTGAGCCTTGCGCTTTATTGGTATTTCATGACGAATTTGTAGTCTCTTTCAGGAAACCTAGGCAGGAGATTCGGCTATAAATTGCTAAGTTTAAAGGCCCAACACAACATTGGGAAGATCGGGAAACATCGATGTCCACAGATTTCCTTCTAATTTACACAGTTTGTAGATGGTCATGATAGAATCCTCATGTTGAAATCTTACGGACTGGGACGCTGTACTTCTCAAGAAATCTTCACCCAAACATCGACAAATTGTTTTATTACTAGCGAGTAATAAACTATTTCTTACGCTAACGGTGCGAAAACCGTGACTGTTTTTGGTCTTTTTCTACTTTCTCAGATTACCATATGAGCTAAAACCTTCGCAGGATTTCTATTTTGGAATGTTTAACGGTTTAACGAACAAATTGTGGCAATCTTTTGATTTTTACCAATGTTTTACAGGGCCTTTAAGCACAGATATCTAATTTGTAAAAGTAAAAAAACATTGTTACAAACTAATGACCAACTTAAACGAGCCAAATCCCACGAATCTAGAAAAGATAGAGACACGGCCGTTTCGATTTCTAGCTGGTCCTTTGAGAAAAGTTAGGGTTATATATTTTTCTCGAGTGCTTGTAATTTTCGATAGTTTTGAGGTTTATCCTTCCTCCAACTCTTACCTGTAATGTGGTGCCGGTCCTCGCTCCTCAGCGGCGGCGAATGGGGTACGGGCGGAGGCATAGCTGCCGACACGATCCGGTTGTGCATGGCCAACGCCAAGGTAGCAGGCTCAAAGAGGGGAGGCTTAGCAAAGTAGAGAGAAGCCGGATGGAATCCGTGCGGTAGGGCGGCCATGGCGTGAAGGTGGTGGGTCCTCATGAGCTGAGCGGCCCGTAGTGTCTCAGCACTCCCCGCCACGGTAGCCACGGCCGGGTCGCACGCGCCTACGTCCCCACCGTGTCCAGCGCGTCCCAGCCCCAGCAGTTCGTGGATGGCGAAGGGGGACCGCTGGTGGGTCGGCGACGGCGCCAGGGTAGTGGCCGCGCTGGACGAGGTCACCACCAAGGGTCGGGGCGCCGGGATGTGCCCGTGCAAATCCCCGTGCCGAATTGTGATCGTCTCACCGGTCATCGTATCCACCGCTCGCAGTCGAACAATTCGAAATTCTGTGTGTTTGTATTGTTAGAGTAGAATCCGATTGCGGGACTTTAGTTTCCTAGAGTTGTGGGGGAAAACGTTCCTGGAGAATATTCGTGGATGGGTATAGAGGCTCCTTCCTTGTGTGGTGGTAGACAAGTTTTGTGATGAATTCCTCTGCTTAGTGAGGGGAGAGGCAGTGACTTTGGCCTGAGATGAACTTGAGGTGACTGCGCGCTCTCAGACCCTCATCCTCAATCTCCTTTTTCACCAGCTCTAAGAATTTCCCCTCAACAACAGCACTGCTCGCCACAACTACCAACGCCGCCGCTTATATACGTGACGAAGTTCGCATAGCAACGTCACCGGTCAGCGAAGATGCACATGTAAGTGGAGCAATTGTTCATTGTTTAATGCGGGATGCTCTCATCAGCGCTGCCTGGATCGGGGCGCAACCGCACAAACCTCCCTCTCGACACGGCACGGAGACTCTTATAAGATAACAGAGCTGTCAATCATAGTCCGAGGGGCGGTAGGCCAGAGACAACTCTTCAACCTGCAGCTGGAGTGAACCGCCTGGCCCATCGCTGGCACGCTGGTGATTGGGACCCTAATTACAAGAGTGGTTTCGCTCAAACACGTCGCCTGCGCTACTTCCCCAAACCCAACAGACTCGCCCGCTGATTGGTGGAATGCTCCAGCCCAAATCGTGAATAATTCATCCACCCGACAGGCTCGCGCGTTAATTGGAGGTTGTCCAGCCCATGATCGTGAATAATTCATGTTCCAAGTCGTCTTTCCTCATCACAAGCTACCCCCGCACCTGGGGTCAATTCGACCGATACGATGGGTCGAAATACTTTGACAAACCAACCCCTCATGTGATGAAGTTGTTTTGAGAGTCTGGGTCCAGATGGGAAGGGCGTCGCTAGCAACGAAATCACCACTACCAGCCAAACCAAGAGTCAGCGATGTTTTTGTAGTCAATGACATGGCATTGTCCCCAATTCTCTAATGTCATTGTCGCCGGCCGTTGTCGTGTGTCATTTAAATGGACATACGACTGCCAGAATATCGGTTTGTCGTCGATGTCATCTACGAATTATTAATGATGTCGTTATACACGTGTCAATGTCCTCGCCATGCAGTCACCGCATTGTCGTGGTCGTTGTCCTGGTCATTTTGAGCTTATTTTCAATCGCCGACTTCTTCCGCTTGGCCAAACCTTCAACGTTCATCTTAAGCCATTACAATTCATTTCATCATCATTTCAAACTCAAATCGAGGCATGGATTTGGTGTCTGGCCAAGTCACCCTCAAGATTTGACTAATGATGTGTCAAGTCTTTGCTATTCTCGGCATGGACAGACTCATTCCCTCCCTTCCATACATCCCCATACAGGCCCAGAATCGGAACTCAACGACACGTAATCAAACAGTCGTAGTGACGTCCAAGGCGTTCAGATGATTGTTAGACGCAGGGAATAGCCGTCAGCAATAACAATAACGTGCTCGCTCTGCCCACCGACGGCTGTTTTGCGTCAGGATCTCCCGCCAGCATCTCCATGCCGCTTTCACCAACTGGCAAATCATTTCTGAAAGTATTAACAAATGCATCAGACACACTCCCACACGGAAATCGGCATCACTAATGATAGCCTTAGGTCTACACCAGTCCGGCGTGTCACTGCCTCACTAGAATCCCTCCCCACTATAGCCACTAACAGATTGAGGGAAATATGCTTTGCAGAAATGGTACTACCGGTAACTTTCAAAGCGCTATTGTCCCAAAAATATAATATCTTCTCTGCTGCGTGAATGAATTCCCCAGTTCGTGAAAACTCCCACGACTGAATGTATTAGTGACGTCATGCGCTTGCTAGCTTAATTGGTTGGGTTTCCTCTGCTTGTTTGCAGGGTTTCATTACTTACTCATAAAAAGCTGACGTCTTTGCTTTGACTGAGAAAGTCAACAAACATCAGATTGCAGACATCAATGAGGTTTTGCTCGACTTCTTGTTGTACGCATGTGTAGCAGGCAAGAATTGTGTAATCGGCTGACGAATGCAGCGTGAGGGCGTTGCAGGAAGGACATTTCCTTCAGAAGCTGCCGAAGGGGGCTAAGGCCAAGCAAGGCAAGGGCACGCCATTCTAGCTTGCGACGCTGACCAGTCAAGATTTCAGGTTGAAATAATACAAAATAAGGAGAAGTACGTTGTCGAAAGAAGTTTTTTACTCAATGAGTTTTTATCTCTGGTTTTTAATCCTCAGCCTCTCAGGAAATGGACGTAAAATATGGAAGAAGTGAGTCTCGCTTGTCTTTACGATTGTATACAAGCCGTAAATGTAACATAATTGCTCAGTACTACCAATTTGAGCAGAGTTCAGATTCGACAATCTTAAATATTTCTCTTATATGAAAGAAATAAAAGCCACGTTCCATGTTGGTGCTCATGGCAAGGATTACCCAATGGTGTAACAGAGTGGTGATTTGTGTCTTTGTGAGGTTACGGAAGGAGCAGCATAGAGTAGACACACTGAGTGTTCAGTGCTTTGCCCGGTGCCTGTGTTTTTTCAGGCAGCTCAGGCGTGAATCGAACCCGTGACTCCCGAATTCTAGTACGGACGTCTTAACCACTTGACCACCGAGCTGAGCATCATAGATATAACATGATGTTTGCGTCGAGGAGAATGTAATTCAATGAGGTTTTGCCCTTACTCGACGTGATAAACACTGAGTGTTCAGAATTCGGGAGTCGCAGGTTCGCATCCCGCCCGAGCTGCCTGAAATGTTTGTATGAGGCACCGGGCAAGGCACTGAATACTCGAGCATAGCAAAACCTCATTGAATTACATTCTCCTCCAAGCAAACATCTGTTAGGCTATATCTTGCAAACTACTTTCTGTCTAGAATAATATGAAGCAGAACAATCCGACCTTCCGATCTGCAAACGACTTTACTAGAATAATATGAAGCAGGAGAATCCGACCTTCCGATCTGCAAACGACTTTACTAGAATAATATGAAGCAGGAGAATCCGACCTTCCGATCTGCAAACGACTTTACTAGAATAATATGAAGCAGGAGAATCTGACCTTCCGATCTGCAAACGACTTTACTAGAATAATATGAAGCAGGAGAATCCGACCTTCCGATCTGCAAACGACTTTACTAGAATAATATGAAGCAGGAGAATCCGACCTTCCGATCTGCAAACGACTTTACTAGAATAATATGAAGTAGGAGAATCCAACCTTCCGATCTGCAAACGACTTTACTAGAATAATATGAAGCAGGAGAATCCAACCTTCCGATCTGCAAACGACTTTACTAGAATAATATGAAGCAGGAGAATCCGACCTTCCGATCTGCAAACGACTTTACTAGAATAATATGAAGCAGGAGAATCCGACCTTCCGATCTGCAAACGACTTTACTAGAATAATATGAAGCAGGAGAATCCGACCTTCCGATCTGCAAACGACTTTACTAGAATAATATGAAGCAGGAGAATCCGACCTTCCGATCTGCAAACGACTTTACTAGAATAATATGAAGTAGGAGAATTCGACCTTCCGATCTGCAAACGACTTTACTAGAATAATATGAAGCAGGAGAATCCGACCTTCCGATCTGCAAACGACTTTACTAGAATAATATGAAGTAGGACAAACCGACCTTCCGATCTGCAAACGGCTTTACTAGAATACTTTTGACGTTTCCTCTCTATACACTAACATCCCCAAGGAAGAAGGCATTCAAGCTTGCTCCTCGGCCCTGGCCAAAGGAAAACAGTCTTCTCCACCCATCTCCGACATAACCACCCTCATGAGGCTAGTGCTGGCCAAGAACAATTTCTCCTTTCTTGGCAAGCACTATCTCCAGGTGCATTGCACTGCCATGGGCACGCGCATGGCTCCTTCCTTTGCCTGCCTCTTCATGGGTGACCTTGAGGAACGCATGCTCAGTGAGGCTCCGTGCCGTCCCTGGATTTGGTGGAGATACATAGATGACGTGTTCTTCATTTGGACTTGGGACGGTAGCAGCTTGAATGCCTTCTTTGACCACATCAATTCCTTCCACAGCACTATCAAATTCACATGGGAACACTCACTCCAGCAGACCCACTGTCTGGATGTCAGGACTTTCTGGAAGACCTCGACACACTTACTACTGACTTGTATTCTAAGCCCACCGACACTCATCAATATCTCCATTCCTCCAGGTGTCACCCCAGACACTGTAAGACTGGTATAGCTTACAGCCAGGCCCTCAGATTGAGGCGCATATGTTCCAATAAGTCTGACTTTCGCCGCCATACACGTGTATTGGCCAGTAACTTGGTATACAGGCTATAGTTCTCGCCAAGTGAAGAACTCCATTGCTGAAGTCTATTCAATTCCCAGAAATTCGGCACTCAAACAAAAGCCACCAGGTCCCAAGGACAATCCCAAGGTTCCCTTAGTTACTTCCTACCACCCTTATCTTCCTCCTCTCAGGAAGATAACTAAGGAAAACCACCATATTCTCCACACTTCAGATCGTCTGGCTGATGCCATTCCAAATTCGCCTGTTTTGGCTTTCAGGCGCCCCCGTAACCTGCGTGACTTAATTGTCCGAGCAAGGGTTTCCCCTTTGGACACTTCACCTCCCACTAAATTTGGTACATTTAAGTGTACCTCAAAATGCATTGTTTGGAAGACACATGTCAAGGAAATAGACTATTCCAATGGACATTCTTCTGGAACTACCCGCACGACCTATGGCTCTACCACGTGCACTACCTCAAACATCATATACCTCATCTTATGTAGAGTTTGTAATGTTCAGTATGTTGGCGAGACAAAAAACACCCTCAAAAAACGGATCTATGGCCATAGGTCTACTATCAAAACCGGTAAAATGGACACCCCTGTTGGGTATCACTTCAATCTCCCTGATCATTCGATATCAGATATGAGTGTACTGGGCATAGAATCCCTTAGTCACCGTAGTAATGCTGTCCGTCTTAGCCGTGAGAAAATGTGGATGAAGCGTCTTCGGACTATTCAACCACATGGTCTCAACATCCAGGAGGGTAATGACTAACACCATGCAGCTTTCTGATAATCCTTCTTTTGTGTTCACTCCTTCACACTTCTCTCTTTGATCTTTCCCCCCTTGTCACTAATCCCTACCCTACTCCTTGCCCTTCCCTTTGATCTCACCCAACCAGCTTTACTCTTTGTCCTTTGTTTCTCATCCGTGTGCTATTCACTCTCTTCCCCCTTCCTTCGTGTACATGTATCAGTGTTGTCCTTGTTTCTGGAGCAGAATAATCAGTTCTTCGGATCCCAGCAGGAGCCTTCCCAGTGGTGCAGCTGCAGTCAATTCAGCTGCAGACACTCTATTTTGTTCAGAACGCAAACAATGGAACTAAATCATGAAAACACAGACCCGAAAAGAGAAGATGAGGCGGAAGGCCATTGGCTCATCGCACATTCTTTTCGTGACAAAGAATCTTTGAGAAAATGATTTAAGAATTGTAAGAGAATCGGTTCAATGTTAAAAAGTGAGTATCAACTGCGAGAATTCGATCGTTGGCCGAGAAAATGTTTACATTAAAGAAAAAGCGGCTGGATTTGTCATTGGAAGAATGAAGGTGAGTATTCTTCCAAGAGGTTGAAATAGTCGGATATATTTCATGGTGTGCAATTGCGTTATGTTCACCTGTAATCCAATTAGTTTGGAGAGCCCCCTTTGGCAATCCTACAGGAGCTAATTGGATGTTGTTTCTTGGGTTTTTTGTTGTTTGTTGTTGTTTTTATAGTGTTATTTTTTTAGTACTGTATTGATCGATTTCTATTTTCCACTTTATTCTTATTTGAGTGTGCTGTGGTGTGTATACATGTATGTCGGAAAATGAAAAAAATAAATATAAAAATATAAAATATATAATGAGTTGGTATCGCAGCATATGCGGGCGAGTTATTATAACCTGCATATCGGGGAAATCTGACTAAATTAAGTCTAGAGACAGCAACACAAGGAGATTATGATGGCATGGGCATACCAGATGGATTCACATTGTGAGAGGTTTGTGATGATGTCATTGTGTCTAATCTCTCTGTGTCTTATCCATATGTGCTTCCAGCAGACGGCAGACTGCCAACTGTCCGCTTTAATAGTCAACATCTAACCCGATTAATTAATACTCTTATTTTGGACGAAAAGGACAGTTTCAGACACTCAAACATCACGTGGTTTTCACCAAAATTCACCGCTAATTTACTTGTCAGCGATAAAAAAACCAATAGATATCAAATTTCCTTTCAAAATGTGTAGCCGCAATTTTTGTATACTGTTTGTTCGAGGGTGGTTTTAGTGGTTTTGTAACTATGGTAACAAGTGGTCCCCTATAGAAAGGATTATTACTCATTCCCTTTGTTATCTGCTGAGCAGTTAGTACTAAGACAAGGCTTTGAGCACATGTCTGTCTTGCAACTCAGTTACGTCAAGGCCATTTCACCGATAAGAAAAAGACAAAAAGCTGCATCCACTTTGTGTGATCTCCGAAGTACTGTAGCCAAGTTTACAACGATTGGTTGCTTGCGTGATTATGAATGAAATCAGGGGGCATGATACATGGAGATATACATAGCACTTGATTAGTATTGACTGTTTATATCAGTCAGTAAACCGAATTAAAAACAGCAAATAGAAAAACATTACTTAACCAAAAATCTGTTTGAAACTGCTCACTGACTAATGACTTGCAACACATAAATCCGAAAAGTATAGAGGGCCTGACGTTTCGATCCTAGCAGGACCTTTCTCAAAGGCAAAATGACATGGACATACACAGACAGTCAGGGGAAGGAAAGCCCTGACACACATGACAGAGGAAGGACAAAAGGGAAGGGAGTGGGATGCAGATGTACACCAAGGGAGGGGAGATTAGGGAAAACAAACAAAGAGGTGGCACGTGGGGAGGTGGGAGATCAAAGGGAAAAGCCGCAGGGAAGATGAAAGAAAAGAGTGATTAATGAAGTGAGGATTAGTCATTCCCTTCCTGGATGTTAAGGCCATGAGGTTGTATAGTGCGGAGACACTTAAAAACATTAGAAAAACATTCTATTTACTAACGTAACAACTAAAAGACCGATCATTCAATAATTATAAATGAATATTATTTTACAAAACTTAAGGTGATATACAAAAATGTTGCAAACTGCTTACTGACTAAAATTACCAAAATGTAAATCTTACAATTTTTTAAAAGATTTTACAAGATTTTACAAAACTGTTAATTAATGCTTACGCAGGAAATTACAAAAATACAAGATTGCGAAAGAATTGACACACACACGTAAACCCACACACAAATAATGGTCGAATGCTTCTGACTCGCTTCCCCACCACGGTAAATAGAATTTTTCGGGAAGGCCGCCATCTAAGGGCTGGATAGCTCAGATGGGAAGAGCGCTGGTACGCAAAACCAGAGGACTGGGGTTCAAGTCCCGGTCCAGTCATCAGCTTATTCCTCAATAATCCGTCCCCTTTCAAAATGGTCTTGCTAGGATCGGATCGTTATGCCGGCTTGATTGTTTTAGTTTTAGACATTTTAAGTCAGTAACTGTTATCAATATAACTGTTTGTATACATATGGTAGTGTTTAAGATTCTCGGCTTTTCCCACACTGCAGTAAGTTTCTGCTAGAATCGAAACGTCAGCCTTTCAGCTGTTTATGATTTCTTGTATTGCAGGTGATCCGAGTCCAGAATGAAAGTTCCATCATTCTCGTTGTGAAGCGTTCAATCTATATCGGCCTTTATTCAAACCCGTCCAGTCAGTACCTCAACTACAACATTAGGAAGATCGGCAAACATCGATGTCCACAAATTTCCTTCTAATTTACACAGTTTGTAGATGGTCATGATAGAATCCTCATGTTGAAATCTTACGGTCTTGGATGCTGTACTTCTCGAGAAATCTCCAGTCAAACATCAACAAATAGTTTATGACTCGCGAGTAATAAACCATTTCTTACACTACAGAACGGTGCAAAAACCGTGATTTTTGGGGGCTTTTTCTGCTTTCTTAGATTATGCCATTTGAGCTAAAACCTTCGCAGGATTTCTTTTTGGAATGCTTAATGGTTTCTCACACAATCTGTGGCAATCTTTTGACTTTTACCAATGTTGTATAGGGCCTTTAATGAAATCAATGCCAACATGTCTATTCTTTGTTCAACAATCGCCACGAATTAAACATTCTGCCTTTATGTTGTCAAACGTGTCAGCTCCGCACAAGCCTATAAATACACAGCTTTTGAGTCCACACCGTAGTAGTCTCATTTCAAGTCGCCGGTCTTCGTAACAAGGGGTGCCATGCCCTCACTGTGAAGAGAGGGGTGCGAGTGAGAGTGTACGACCCCACACTGGGGATGCACTTTGAGGAAAGGGATCAATAAAGGGAAGGACTTGAATCAGGCCGACACACGAGTTGCCTCGTACCCCAACCAAGTACGGGAGCCAAATCAAATTCACTGCAGGAGTGCCGATGGATGAAGAAAAAAAACCCACCGTGTAAGTTGGTCAATTTCATATCTTGCTTAACACACCGACACGAAGCCTTTGGGTGTGACAACAGGTCCCGGGGCATAATGGCTAATAAATTGCTCCAGCCGATGTATGATTGGCAAAAATTAAGTTATTCCCCCATCCGTTGTTCCTTTGCTTGGATGCGGGCGTGGAGAGTGCAGCCGGGGAGGCAGGGCCTGGGGTGACTGGGTCGGCATCTTTCTCAAGACTGGGCAGAGAGCGGGAGCCAAGGCTCGAGTCCGATGGTGCTTCAGACTTGGGCCGCGACTGCCTTCACATAGTCCCGGGGCAAAGCGCTCCACAGCACCGTTGACAATGAGCGCAACGTCTCCGCTCAAGCGTCCCCTCGTTCCTTGCCTTGCCTGTCCCTTTCTGCACAGTTCACCGACACCGCCAAACATCCCTCCCCTTCCCCCTTCCCTTCCTCTTCACCCTTCACACCAATTGATGAGCTTGTTAGACCCCACTCCCGCTAGCCTCCCTTTAAGTGAATTTGCTGCGGTAAATTGGCCCCGTACCGATGGGGAGAGGGGGTAGGGCAGGCGGTCCAGAGAGATGTATTCCCCCTTGCTCTGCGATAGTTTCCATGGCAATTCATCTGGGATGCATGGGTAGGATAGATGGATAGATGGATGGATGGATGGATAGCGGAATAAAAGCGAGCTAGCATCAGTTTCTCACCGAGTCAGGTCCCTACTCCCCTACCGTCCCTCGCACCGTGGGCCCGGCCGGTCTCACGGCTCACACCGCCCCATTCATGCCGGTCCCTGGTCCATTCCAGCACCGGCCCATTTAATCACACTAATGGTCGCATGGAATCTGTTTTGTTGGCCGTGATTGACTCAGAATTACATTTCTACCGGCCGCGGAAGAAAGAGGGGAGTCGGGCGGTGCCTTGTCCGTGTCCCGTCGTCCCTTTGCCCGGCATCGTTGCTCTGAGCGCTCGCCCTTTTAATCAAGCTAATTCCTTTTTTTCATCAAGTGTGAGTGAAGCGCGTCCATGAATTGACCCGGGGTTTTCGGGTTTCCAACCATACCCTTCCCTCCCCCCTTCCTCCTCTCTCTCGCCCAGATTTAACGCTCCAGCACCTTGTCCTAGTCAGCAGAGTAAAAAGAGAGAGAGAGAGGAAAGGCCAAGTGCTTTGTCTGAGGAGGGGGAAGTAGAAGGGGCTAGACTGGCTACCACTCAACAGGCAGGGGGGGGGGTTATTTCCAGCCTAATTTTCGATTACACTAATGACGATCTTGAGCGCTGGCCGGTCATCAAATGATTACCTTTGTTACACGGGAGGGCGTTCTCCACCCTCCCGTCCAATCCCCGCCAATATTTAGGTCCATCGCTGACCATCAAAAGACCTCTCATAAATTAGGATGACGAAAAGTGGCGGAGGGGAAATGAATTGGGATAATTATGAACTTGTCATACAATTGAGGCTATCTTCTCGCCGGCCAATTATAGGCCAGCACGCATGGACTGTTCGTCCAAGGGCTTGGTGGCATTGTCCCAACTGTAGAATAATGTTATATGACCTAGTGTTATTTCAATACAGCGAGTTATGGTCAATTTCACACAACGGCTCTTGCCGCTCTATTCCGTGAAATGTATCACCGGTAGGAGTAAGACCACACTCCATGCACTAATCGTTTCAACTAAATTCAACGAACGCTTTGAATCTTAAAGACTGGAATCTAGTTCTCTTTATAGGCACACGAGATATGATAATTAATGTCAAAGTGTGAAATTAGTTTTCATAGATTACAGGCCTACTGTTGAATGATGAACTTCACTGCGTAGCAAGTATCTCCACCAATCATCAAATCTGCCGACACTCATTTTATTTTCATTACAAAAACCGAAATCCTAAAGCAAAGTTTAAGACAAGAAATCTGCCTACATAGAGACGCCCGGTCCACGAATCGGATTAATCTTTGGAATTAATCAAATAAAATCCACTGCGTGGTATAGCGCTGATTTAATTCGTTTGTATTCTTGGCCTGATAGGTTTTTACACAAACGTCCAACAGTCTTGATGTACATGTAAATAATTATGATACATGCCTTACACGTGGGATCTTTCACTGTGCCATTATGATATTAAGTACTAATGTAAAAAGTAATGTTGAAAACGGATTTAATGACCAATATACAATCTGCTAAAAAATAATTGTTGAACGTCTCGATTTTAACTCTCATGAAAATGCAATGAGACAATGGAGATTCAAGCATTGGCATATAAGGATCAATTCAGGTTGAAAAAAATCCAATTTTTTACAACGGTTACCCTAAATATAGGATTTGAATTGTAACATGGGATGCGGTTTTCCCACATTATTTTGACCCCAAGGAAATCGACCCAACCAAAGGGTTATATGTCGACATTATTCGTGCTGATTTTGGGCATCATGAATAATCATACGCAAACCTAACACGATGACTTCTCGTGTTGAATTCGAATTGCTCGCTTGTCGATTGAAGGCCGCTGTATGTAAGCCATTGATTGTGTCATGGTGGGGCTGGTTGGTACGCAAGCCGACGATAGAGGGCGTTTATTGCAACCATTAGGTTGCAGAACACTAGATGAAGCTCCCATAGAACGCAGTACAAAAACACCTTTCGAGGCGAACAATTCTACACCAAAAGTTTTTCAGGTCTTGCAACTATACTCCAATTGGTAGATTGGACCTTCATCACTCATTTTCTTTTCAATTTTGGTGTTCTTAGCCATTTTGATTTTCTGCCAATTACCCCCAGAAAAAAAAACACACCCAAAAAATGTGTAGTCGTCCAAGCCGTATTTCTGTAATGATTTTGGATAGCATCCCTCCACTTCTACAGCCAAAATATAGGGCCACATTTAAAGACTCATATCTGCCAAATTAAACACGAAATTAAACATTGAATCCCCGAGGATTAAACTTCGTTATTCTACAATAATATAACAGTTATCTAGACTCCAAAGGTTCAACGCTGCGGCGTCACACTGATGATAATCAGCTCGGCGGAGCCATCTTGGATTGATTTAGTGTGCTGCAACCATGAATCACCGTTGCTAGGGTAGGCTAATCATGCTGGTATCTCCAGCGTCATGTGCTTGTATTGTGCAATGCTTGTACAATGAAGTGAGATGCACATCTTGATTGGTTCTTTTGCCGATGGCTCTACCACGAGCAGTGATCGTGTGCCGACCGAATAGAAACACAGCCAGTTAATTACCATTATTACTGTTCAAATGACTCGACAATCAATTCAAAACACTCGTTGTCAAGAATTGTGACTTTATTTCTGCAGACATTGTCTGAAACTACCTCAATGAAATGGCATATATAGCGCCATCAATCGCTGGGAAATCGTTCGGGATTTGACGCAAAATGTTGAAAACAAATTCGAATATTCCCTGGAGGCGATGGATGCTATTGGTTGCAAAGGAAGGGTGACTTTCCTGGACGATTGATGACGGGTCTTGGTGAGCAGAGCCTCTCCCAGCTCGACCATCTCTTGAGTTTTCTGAGTCTTTTATAAAAGCATACCACATTGGGAAGATTGTAAAACATCCATGTCCACAGATTTCCTTCTAATTTACCCAGTTTGTAGATGGTTATGATAGAATCCTCATGTTGAAATCTTACGGATGGGATGCTGTACTTCCCGAGAAATCTTCAATCAAACATCGACAAAAAGTTTCTGACTCGCAAGTACGGTAATAAACTATTTTGTTACACTGCAGAACGGTGCGTAAACCATGACGGGTTTTCACCTTTTTCTACTTTCTCAGATTACCATTAATTTTGAGTTAAAACCTTCGCAGTATAATGCCTTTTTGGAATGTTTAATGGTTGAACACACAAACTGTGGTCATCTTTTGACCTTTTCTTATGTTGGATAGGACCTTTTAAAAGACCTGTTTGGATGAAAACGCATAACCTCACGCCTTTTAAGACTTTTATGATCTGTTTATTGTCAGTAAGCTGTTTTTGGAACATTTCATCAATTTCTCGCTTTACTTACCTTTCAATTGTCATTCCATTTCTCAACAGCCCATCTCTGTTTTGTTTGACCATCTCGCTGCCTAGTCTCTTTCTGAACACACGTCTGGTTCCCTTTCCCTCTCTATGTGCCAGGCTTATTTCCTCCTCCATTCTCTCGTTCATCTCTCATCAGCATATCCATGTAACTCTCGGCACCTTATCCCTCCCAATTACACCCCGACACTCCAGAGGATCCCTTTACGTATGTTCCAATTTGGGAAATTTGTTTGGTGCGGGCGTCCTATAGTGTTTCCCGCCCGCCTCTCACATTTTCGTCGGCCCCACCCTCCCCAACCCAATCTGCTCTATTATCCCTGGCCTACTTTCCCCTCCCCTGTCCCCCTCGTCCTCCTCTTCTGTCTCACTCTCACCATGGATACCAAAGAGTCAATTCCACAGTGAACCAACCTCCTTGGTCTTCCTAGCTCCGTTACTGCCGGCTTCGCCTCG